>JAVYIG010005014.1:0-146413 GCA_035222895.1 Strongylocentrotus droebachiensis
TATTATCAACATCATCAGAAGCGGAAGTAACAGTGTCATCGTCATCATTATCACGGTTTATCGCCATCATTATCATCAACAGCAACATCATAATAATCACCATCATCATCATGAGCAGCAGTGTTATCATAAATCATCACCACCTTCATCAATGTGTTCTGGTTTGGTATTTTTTCCCTGACAAGGTATAATGTAAGGGGAGAGGGCGTAATTTGTTCTTTGCCCTAATGCCGTATTGATAAGAGTTTGGCCAACCCAGTTCGAGTTGGGCACAATAATAGTATGTGCTACTATATGTTTTGTTGGGCGAATACTCAACAAATGAATATGCGCCAGGCCCATGCTCTGAACAACTGAACGCCAACTTGGCCAATCTCTATGTATAGATGCCTCGGTTTTGCTCCGGGCGGCACAATCCCTAGCTTATGCTAGAAACGCCACCGATCACCATCATCAGTATCCCATGATTATGGTCGTCGACTCACCGTAAACGGTTGGCCTCACTGCTGCCATCATTCATCAGCATTATAAACTTACACCACTCGTTTCTAGACAGTCTTTGTTAAATTTGCAATCATGTTCACAGTCATCAAAATAATCAAACCGTTTACAAGCAATCGGACAAACGTCAAAACTTGATTATGTCGTCAATGTACATTGTTTTACCCGAGTTTGTTTATTACAGGTGGAAGAATTTGGCACAAGGATACAGTAATTGTACATTCACATAATTTTACAATATCTCCTACAATCCACCCCCCTCGAAAAAAAAGCCTTGTCGTATGTTTCTTCTGAGAGCAGTTCTGAAATTATTATCATCTTTCAGTTACAGTACCGTCAAGACTGTTCACAATTTAACCCTAATAAGGCCGGGCTATTTGAAGTCTTACTACGGCCGGGGGGGGGGGGGCCATTATGGCCCCCCCCCCCCTAAGATCTCGGCCGTGAAACGGCCGATCTCCGCGAAAATTTGCACGCATGTCAAGTGAAGTGTATAGAACAATATGATAATTTCAATTTTTTGAAAAAAATCCCTCATTTGCATATTTATGGTAATTTATGCAAATAACGTCATAAAATCACATTTTTACCCATAAATCCTATATTATTCATATTTAAGCATTCTTTTTCACTACATATATTCATTAGACCATTTGGAACAACAATACGACAAAAAAAATTGGAAGAGCCAGCTTATTCCTTATGTTATCTCTTGTTTTGATAATTTCTTATGTATTTCATTGTTTTTTTAACTTATTTATGTTATTGTTTTTTTTTTTTTTTCATTTCTTCCTACAATTCAACTATTTTGACTCCCAAAACAACCACCTAAACTTTAAACAAGACCCAATAACCAATGTTTGATCTATTTTTAGGAAAAATTACATTTCCATATGTTTTGTACACAAATCACAAAAATGAGCGATTTTCGGGCTGACATGCAAAGACAAAAGGTCACGTGACCTTGTAACTATAGGTCCGATTTTTTTTTTTTTTTTTTTTAAAGATGCGCAAGACTCTAAAGAAAAAAGTCAGCGAGCGGCGAGGCGCCATCCATATGCGTTCTCGAACAATCAGAAAAATCGTGGAGGGGGGGGGGGGGCCATAATGGCCCCCCCCCCCCCGGCCTTATTAGGGTTAAGGTCTAAAACAGCAATAATTATACTTGTCGTATCCGGACGATAAGACGACCCTTAAGACAAATATTCCTATCCTGGGGAGGGGGATTAATAATATTAGGGCATGATTATTAATCTCCTAAACGGTTTAGGCCTACTCTTTTAATTACCGTAAATGTTCACATTAATCAATGACTGGGCACTGTATCATACAAATTGGTTATCAATAACAAGGGCAAAAATTCGATGACAAATCTGCTCAGAGCAAATGAAATTCAATTATTTTAGTAGTTTTAGTAATTTTGTTACATCTTGTATATTAAAGTGATGGTACGGTTTATGAAGCAGGGCCCTGGGTCCCGTCACACACAGTTTTGCGCTTAATTGTAAATTTAAAATGACGATTCTAATTTGATTAATCGTCAGCCTTTTGAACAGTATTTGTATGTAAAGCTACAGTCCCATATACGTCCCGGACCGTCCCGGACCATCCCGGACCCCATCCGGGGTGATCCGGGATTCGGTCCGTGTTGACACCGTGTTGGCACCGGGGTGGTCCTGGATGATCCTGGATGGTCCTGGATGGTCCTGGATGGTCCTGGATGGTCCTGGGCGGTCCGGGAGTCGACCCCGGATGTTTTTGACGGTCAAAAACTGCCGGGGTGGTCCGGGACAATAGTTTGATCCGGGGTGATCCGTGTAGCCACCGTGCTGGGTCCGGGGTCATCCGTAGTGGCGCCGGGGCGGTCCGTGTTGATCCGTGGCAGTCCGGGAGTTAGTTATTGACCCCGGATCACCCCGGCGCCCCTACGGATGACCCCGGACCCAGCACGGTGGCTACACGGATCACCCCGGGGCGTTCCGGGATGATCCGTGTTGGCACCGGGATGGTCCGGTGTCATCCGTGTTGGCACCGTGTTGGCACCGGGGTGGTCCGGGACGGTCCGTGGCGGCTCCGTGCTGGGTCTGGAATGATCTGTACTGCTGCCGGGGCGATGCCCGGACGGTCCGGGGCGGTCCGTAGTGGTACCGTGTTGGGTCCGGGGAGACGGTCGGCGGTTGCGATTTTTTGAACAAAACATCCCGGACCATCCCGGATCACCCCAGACCATGGTCCGGGATGGTCCGGAGTGGTCCGTGCTCGTCCGTGCTGGTCCGGCTTTATATGGGACTGGGGCTTAACGATGATCTTAATTAGCCATTGTCATTTTGTTACGCGACCCTGCTCTGCGAATAATTGTCGTCCTATTTCGATTGAATTACTTCTTCTTGCTGAGATAGTTTTCTCTCCATTTGTAGATTACATCGAAAACCTGATCGAAGATAGGATTGAGATTGTCTTTGACTCGATCCACGTAAGCCTTCAGGTTCTCGTTTCCTTCAGTCACGTGACGACCACTCACAGTATTCTGTATCATCTGGAATATGAAGAGATGGAGAAATTAAAGGGAAATCCAACTGCAATTGCTCTAAAAGGAAGCAGAAGACTTAAAGATGGAAATAAACTGAGATAATTAGATTTAGGACCAAAAAATGAGAGAGTTATAGAGGAAGAAAACAATTAAAGTTGCAATCACTATACCTATGGACACTTCAAATTGGCTGAATCCTTAATGTCACTGTGACATAGTGCCGGACAAGTTTCCCATTTGTTTCGTCACACAAAATGACTACAATTTCAATTTTTCTAACTGTATGACTCATGTGGGTCTTTTTTTCTTGAGGACCCATGATAATATGCTTTCAACAATATAATTTGAGCAGTGCCCCAATAGAGAGGGCACCTGGGAGAAAATAAGAAATAAAAATAATATTTTGTACATGACAAACCGAAGAGTTGTTTGTGACGACGCCACAAACCATAAACCAAATTGCCAGTTAGGGATTCGTATAGGTTTACCGATCTCATATTTCAAACATTCATAACTCTCTGATTATTTTTATAAATAAATGTAATGCTTCCTGGGAGAAATTTCAATTATTTAAACATATGTTGTGGCTTACACCCGTTGTTCTAGTTCATCGTGAATGTGCCATGGAACAGTGATGGCCTGGTGGTAGAGTCGCTGCCCGGCAAGCAGTAGATGCAGGTTCAAGTTCCGCTGGTTCCAAGGCTTTTTCTGACTTTTTTTCAATATAGATCGATCACTCTTATTTACTGGGTGTTAGCCACAAATATGTTTAAATAATCTCTGATTATTGTTCATGTTTATTTCATATTTTCATCATTCTGATTGTCTTATATTTCTGCGTTCATGCAAATGAACATATTACAAAGGTTTGATTTCCCTTTAATCTTGTAAGCAGTAATTAGACGATTTGTGCAGTAGTACTGAATTATTCTTATTATCTTTACTATATCACTGATTTAAAAAACAAATCCACAGTGACATCGAACTCCTCGTCTTTTTCGATTGTTTGAAATAATTTGGATAAGGGACGCCAATTACTGTGGGTCTAAAAATCGCCGACAAGTTTGCACCTTTATCTGACAGCAAACACAATGACAACTAAAGAAAAAAAAAATTGCCAACAAACGAATTTTCTTTTTTCACATGTGGAATTTATCAACAATTATGAAACTGTAAAAACAAATATTTAACGATGTTTAATGGTAGGAAGATTGGAAGCCTTAGGAATGAGAGAAGGAATGAGTCACAATTCCTCCGTCTCCTCCACACTCAAAGTCCCCTGCAGGCCTGCACAATGATCAACCGCAACAGGCCATTTTATGTTTAAAGCATTCTCTGGACACTTTAATTGAACAAAAAAAATAGTGAATATTACCATTATAATGATTATACTTTGTATAAACACAGGGTATACATAATGAGTGATACCTCTAGAAGTCTAGATTTAAACATGATGAATGTTGATGGTTCGGGAAATGCAATTAAAATCTTACTAAATGCAAGTTAAATTTGTCAGTTAATTGTGTTTAATAATAATGATAATAATAATAATAATTGATTCTTATTGCAGACAAACTGATCAGAGCGCTATTACAACAGAAAAGAAACATACAAATCATAACAATCAAACAAGGAACAGTAATTAAGATATTATGAACGAAATAAAATTTAGATACTCAAAACATACATTATGGATTCAAGATGGAAAGAGTTGGATTTTAAATTTCTTTTTGAAAGTGTCCTCTGTACTACATATAGGCGGAGGTGTTTGCAAGTAAACTCCAGGGACACTTGTCTCTCATTTTGTGTAACAATTCCTGATATAGTGCTTAAACATAACATGTTACCTCACTGACGAACATGATGTCGGCAAAGCTAATCTCGTCTCCGATGATATAGGGTTTACCAGCGAGGAAGATCCTCTCGAACTTTGCCAAGGCCTCTCTCATCACCTTCTCCTCCTCCTTCACCTTCTCCGGAGATAATGGTTTCCCGGTGATGATAGGTAACATGACCTGCAATGAAAGTCAGGCTTTCTATAAACTTAAAGGTAAAGACCAGTAATGGTCATGCGATTGCATTGTGAAAGAAACGTTGTGGAATCGATCAGAAAAGGTCGATCATCTAGCATCTAGCATCTGCAAGGTTCTGGAATCATCAAAATGATAAGAAATTTGGCCCATTCTTCGTAAAGTTACAAGCACTATACACAGAAAGATGTATATGGGACTACCCTATCTCTCTCACCAGACCATGAGAGAAATAAATTTACCACATATATGAATTAGTAGGCGGTTTCCCGGCAAATTTGTTATCATCATGTATTAGTCAAAACATATTCTTTCACATGATTGGTAATGAGAGCTTCCATTTCATTTTTTGAAATTGGGGCGTTGCCAATACTGGTCTTTACCTTTAAAGGAGTGCATTTTGTGGGAGTCATATTAGTAATCTCCGCTCAAATTATGATATCTAAGGAAAATCTAACCTTGATCCTTAACTATTTACCTTGCTAATGCAAAGCAGACGGAAAAGCAGAATATCAAACAAGGAGACTGGTGAAGGTTTGAACGAAATCGAGATTGAACTGATAACATTTATACAATGTTAAATATTGTAATCACTATACGTATTGGGAATTACAAAATGACAAAGATGTCAAGTTTTCAAAATTATGACTCAGAAAGTTTTTTTTTTTTTAGAGGACCTGCAAAACATCAGTATCCGTAATATTCATCTTGAAGTGCACCAAAGGAAAAGGCGCTTATTGATAATTTTTGTCCACGACTTTATGATTTCAGTGTGGATTCAAGTCCACTAAAAAGAAGTGAAATATTACAGATTCGTACAACTTGCCATTCGGGTGATTCCAACAAACCAAATTGGCCGATAATACACCAAAGCAACACATTAAACTTGCAATGTCTTGAAAATCATTTGCATCACTAGTATTCTCAAGAGAACCTTGCGCCAAGCATTGACGGATATAAAATATAAGAGACATCGATCTTTGCTCCTTTCTTAATAGTTAAATGTCTTTCACATAAAATCCTTGGTAACATTTTTTTTCAATTCAATTCAATTCATTAAGGGTTTATTCATATGACGTTCTGGCAGCAGAAGCTGACTTGCAGGTCATTTATACAAGGTTAAAAGATCATGATATTTAAAATATACTGAGCATTATACATGTTAAAATAAAATAAAATTATCTAACATACAATAAAATTATTTAGTCGCATTGTTTGATTAGTATACTGTCGCTGACTCGCAGTCTTGTTAATATTTTTTTCTTCTTCCTTCTATTCTTTACAATCAAAATAAACCCTTTGTGTATACATCGTCGCATGCCACTTAAAAGTTGATGCATAATAAGGAATATGATTTTATGATTCTTTCACAGAAAATAATAATAATTATATGCACAATGGTGAGGTAAAAACAAATAAATAAATAATCATTGTTGACGGTAATTGGCGAAGAGGGAGCTAGTCATCAAATTGCTTGAATCTTTATTCTGAAGTAATTCATCCTTTTGCAGTGCATTATACAGAGGCACAGCAAAGATGATACGATATAAATGTTGGTATAGTAACAATAATAATAGTGGGTTGTATAGCGTTCATGTCGCGCTCCACAATGATTACCCCTGCTTTAGCATGGCTGCCACTATGGCGCTCAAGCATTTCAAGGAATAAATTCGTGCCTTACCTGGGTCAAGCGTGGCGAAATTAAATTAATGTCTTGCCAAACGACACTAGTGCAGCGGTCGTAAAGAGAACCATGTGCTTAACAGTCCGGTGACGCGTATGCACAAGAACACGACACCTCCACATTTATAAATATATTGATAACAAATGGAAATTGATAGCAATGGATCGTAATTCTATCGGACTATATTATATACCTCTGTCATGAAGACTGCATCAACCGGTGCTCGTATGCCTTGATGATGGAATGACAGGTATTCATCTACCTTGGCCCGACGCTGTGGGTCCGCTGGATACCAATGGTCTGGGAAAGACTTGGGGTACTGCGTCGTTAGGTAACGGAAGATAGCCACTCTAAATTATAACAATAATATATAATTACAATAATGATAAGTATTGTTGATATGATGATGATGATGATGATTATGATGATGATGATACTAATATTGATAATAATAATAGTAGTCTATAATAGCAATAGCAAACAACGTACGTCTCAGCGAGGCAGAAGTCCCCATCTTTGATCGCTGGAAATTGCTTCAACGGATTGATGGCTGCAAACTCTGGCTTCTTCTGGTCGCCTGTAAATTCGAATTGCAAGAGGTAGATGATATCATGATGGGTAGTTCAGAACAGTTTGATATTTTTTCTTAAAAAGTATACCCCTCAGTAAAATACACAGGCTACGTGAGGAAAGCCCATTTTTTAAAGTCATGCATTTTCCATTTCTGTGTAGGCCTGTACCCCACTCTCCCCACCACCATTCTCTCCCCCTCTATCTCTCTTTTTCTCTCTTTCTCTGACTGACCTCCCTCTCTATATTTCACTCTCAATCTCAATCAAATTAATACCAGTCTTAATACTGGGAGGGGGGCAGTCAGAATATATTGCTGTTCACACGTGTCAACAAAGAAAATGCTAAACGTTTTAAGTTGTCGAAAAAAGGATGCCCCTCTAAATACCTCCCCCTCCCTTGAATATTTCCCTTAACCTCTATTGAACCTGTAGTCTAAAAAGGGCACACTGAATGCGTTTTAACAAACTAAACAAACATATAGGCCTTTCCCATGTCCGGGCATGGTTGCTCAGTGGTTAGAGAGCCCGCCTCATAAACGGGAGGTCGTGGGTTCGAACCCCGGCCGAGTCATAAATAAGACTTTTATCAATGGAACCTTCTGCCTTCTAGCTAGCTAGGCGCTCAGCATATTATATTGGAGAAGGGTAGTATTAACTCAATGCAGGGTCCGCTGGAAGAGCAGTTTCATAACTGTGGCTACCCTGGGTAAATAAAACGTGATTATTATTATAATTATTTATTGTTTTATGTTGTTGCTTATAAATTTTCACGTCAGGCGCATTATAACCAGCAAAAACTATCCTTTTCGCGCGGTCTTTGGGCGCGCATGCATGTGTATGCACCAAACGTATTTATCTATTCACTCTCAACCTTGCAAATTATAACACGCTGTATAAACGGTCTTCTAAGCCTACGAATATTCCCATTTGCTCACCTTTTCCAAGATCGAGCTCAACAATCTCATGCGGTATACTGGAATGCTTCAGAAATACGACCAGAGAACGGCAGGGTTGGGAGCCAAGATCAACGTAAACCTTGATCACCATTTTGCATACCCTAAAGGCCTACACTCGCGGAATATGTCACCACCAAAGATATAGGTGCACACTACATTAGAGATATGGTACGGCACTGCGCGATTGCAATATTAATATACATAATTGTGCATTCCCACGTGCCCGTTCGAGCTACATATTATACTACTCCTTATTCTTCTCTTCCTATAGAAAACGACTGAGTGATCCTTGCTCGTGGTATTGGCTGTGAGATTTCTTTGTTGTGGATTTATACACCTCCGTGCAGCAAACAGCGTATATTATTTCGGGCTTCTATTTGCTTTGCATAAAAGGTTACCAAAAGCCCAAAAGCAGTACCAGGCACCCTGGGTCGATAGTTATGTGGGTACATAGTACACCTTGTCCAAACATCGAGCAAGGATCGAACCCGGGATGCCACTTTTGTTAAAGGTGGTGTGACATCCAAATATAAGTTGATTCCTATTGATGTGCAGGGCTGCATACAACTCATAATTTGTTACCCAAACATCTAAATAATTATGTCTCATAGATTTTTTAATTTTTTTTTTTCTCAGACCTGCTAAAGACCCCATTTATGGAATGATTTTGACGATGATTTATTCCTAATAGATCTAGATAATAGTATACGTTCTGTTGTGTGGCCATGCCTTGAACCATAATGCATGGTCGTACATAGGAATTATTCCTGATGGGTACCGGGGGACAATGCAATGAATTATTGATAAATTATTGCATTTTCTTTGTTTTGTTTTATTTGTTGGGGGGCTGCCCCCTACCCTAGCCCCTGCTGCGTACAGTCATGATTCAGTTGCAAAGCAATGGCCTAGTAACTGTTAAGCCCCAGGATCAAAACAGTGTCGATGTGCTATATCAGTGCCCTTTTTGTGAGGCGTTTATTCTCCTTACTGTCACTTATGACTTTAAAAAACGACCGAAAATTATTACTCAATAACATCTGAGAATGTCAAATTGGGGAGAAAAAAAAACATTATTACACCTTTGTTTATAACAGTGTATATGACCCATACGCTTTCCGTTAATACAAAAATCATCCCTATTTATTTTTCAGTTCGGATATGGTCCTTAAAAGACAAGTTTTTATAAATGTCTTCCCTACATTTTGAAAGAATATAACTGAAATTTCAAATGCGATAAACGTGGCCCACTTCTCACATGAATGTAAAGAGAATTGTGGAAAAATATGATGCAATTATTTCGATTCTTGTTTTGGGGGAATGGCTGGAAAATTCATCATAACTTAAAATGTTTATGAAATATCTAAACCCGGATGGAAACCTCCATGTAATATGTCAGTCGGTATCAGGTACGCAAGTGATCTCCCATTGATCAGGCCAATGACATCACATGCATTCCTAATGGAGTGTCAAACAATAGGCAATTTTCGTGATGTAACCAAATGTAATGCATACGTCTTTGTGAAGTGCCTCGATACAAACTATTTCATTCACCTCATAAGCATAATAGTATTTCAATAGACAGTAGCCACACTGCATACATAAGTTGTTGCCAGGTTGGACAAACATTATGGCTTGTCCTACCTAGCAACGCTTACTATATGCAGTTTGCATTCTGACTATTGAAATGATATAAATCTTATCAGGTGAATGAAATCATTTGTATTTAGGAACTTCACACAGACGTATGTATTAAATTTGATTACATTAAGAAAATGGTCTATTATTTGCATAGGACCATGGAATCTTCCTTTCGCAATACCTAAATGGTAAAATCCCTTTTGCTGGGTCATTGTTTCACTCAATGTCAAAACTCTGTCAAAACTTGATTGTTGCGCATTCCTATACATTCTTGTGCTCTTTGATACATGGCGGCCTCTGGCGGGATATTCCCTGTCATTATTGTTCGATCTTTAGAGTAAACACGGCCCCAATATTTTCATATCATTGCCATATGACAAAGCACAAACATTCATGCAGTTCACTCAACCTGACGCACCTTTTTTCACTTCTTTACCACCTCTATATACCCAGACTCACATTATCATTTGTCTCATTTCATCTCCGAATTTGGATGGTCGGAAACTTACGAGGTTCCCGTTACCGCGACTGAAGTTCGGCGTCACTTTACCGCATCACCATCACGCAGAACGACACCGTCAGTAAGTACAACTCCCTCTTATCCCTATCCCTCATTAGTTTAGGATCAGAGAAAGTCGCAAAGCCCCACTGCACTACTTGTAGCTACTTGCTCCCGTACAAGACGGGCTTTAAAGCAACGGTATTTAATTTCGTAATTGAATGCGTTACACTTTTATACGAAAGAAACATGGCGCCTGGATGTTTCAAGGGGTTAATACAACGGGGGCCTACCGTAATAAAAAGAACAATATTCATTTTCCTGTAGACCCACTAATCCTACGTTCCCCCTAAATTTCGTGTCCTTATCATTCTTAATTATCATCAATTAATCATTAAAACACATCAGACCCTTTTGAAAGATTTATTGGGATGAAAAGTAGAAGGTGCCAGACCAAGGGGGTAACCATGCAAGAACTAACTGGGAGAGGAACATTAAGGCATGAGTGGAATGAGACTGCAAGAGTGTACTTATATGGCAGAGAATGTATGTGTGTTTAAAAAATAAACAAAATATACCTTGAGATATAATAATTATGAGATTTTTGATCAGAAAATGATCCCATGATTCTCCGTGAAAAGTAGTGACGGGGCACTGCGCAGGGCTATATATATATCATTATCAAGGCCTTCCTCATTCACGACCGACGATGAAATTCATCTGCTAAAAAATAAAGATACGGAAAAAAGTTTGGCTTCATGACTTATACAGATAGATATAGATGCACAATCATAAACATTCCACTTCCGGTTTAGAAATTGAGGTAAATATTCAGCATGTTCACTTAGATCTCTTTTAAGCGTTATTAATTTTTCAAACCAATTTTTGACATTTGTATTTTTTCTTCCAACCTAAGGTCATGTCGCTTCGAGATTACACCAAACTGAGGGGTATATCGTGCCTTACCTGCTCGAGACGTTTGGAAGATAACCCCAAGTTATTACAATGCCATCATACATTCTGTGAAGCATGTTTGGGACTGCTTCTGTCGACTGATACCGCACGAAACATGGTTAAATGTCCAGTTTGTCAAAAAACCACTCCTGTTTCAAATGGTAACATTTCCCGTTTGGATACAGATGTTGCTCGTAAATCCAAGATTCAAGCCGTTATGAAATTGTGCCAGTTGTGCACCAACTGTGATTTGACTCAAAATAACGCCGCGGAAAAGTACTGTGAAGTATGTGACTTGTTCATGTGCAGAATGTGCATTGAGAAACACAATGATTTAAAGCCGACAAGCAGGCACCCTACTTTCATGGTGGATGATATCAGGAAAGGCACTGTTTTTCTGGATAACAAGATTCCTTGCAGAAATCACAGTGGTGACGATGGAGGGCATGTTTGCACGCTTGTGTGCATAACATGCAAGAAGGCGATATGTGAAGAATGCAACGCCGTAGTCCATGGTGAACACAATGTTCAAAACATAAAGGACTATGAAGAAGAATCGCGAACTCAGTCAGAGTCTCTTCAAATAAAAGTTGACATGGAGCTGAAAAAAGCAAAACGTCGCGTAGAATCGGTGAAGAGTGAGGAAATCACAGCTTCGGATTACACCAACCATGTCATCGGAAGCATACGCGAAGGAGCTGCCATTATCTGTAAGGAGGTTCGAGACCGAGAGAAAATTCTCATCAAAGAAATCGAAGATCATAACCAGAGCACCAGGCACGAGTACCTCGAATTCAGGAAAGGAGATGAGAGGATGTTAAACCAAGTTGAGAGTGCAAGTGAGTTGCTGGAGAGTAGCACTTCCTGCCAGTTCGGTGCCGATACGGTAGCCATACGTACATGCTTGACCGATCGCCTTCAGAGAATCGTGGCAGGTGAAGTTGACGAGACAGAGTACAACAAGCAACTGAATAAAATAACAAGAGAAGCGACGCAGATTAGACTCATTCCTGCTGAAAATAAACTGTTACTCGGTCATATCAACTCCATACCGCGAACAATGCCCGTTGAACCTAATGACATGAGTGAAAGGAAAATATGGACTCTAACCGAAGACATAGAGCTTCCCGTAAAAAGTCCAATGCAGTGCTTGACAGCGACGCCAGACGGCAAACTGATCGTCGGTACCAAACGCACCGGGATAATCATGTGCCCGAAAAGTGACCCTAGCCTCCATGAGAAGGAAAAGCCCAGGACTCCTACAATTTCAGATGTCTCTGGCCTGGCATTTACCAGCAAGGGCCACTGCGTCGCTAGGACAAGGTGCAACATGATATCCAAATTCACTGCAAATTGGGAGAGGATCGACGCATCATTCCAAACTATGATGACAAAATGGACCTTCTTTAAGAGAGGCCCGTGTGGCAATCTCACTGTAGACGGAGATGACTACGTCTACGTGAATCACATACGAGATAGAACGATAGAGGTGTTTTCAGACAAAGGTGGACAGTCACTGAGAAAGATACATTGCAAAGACTTTAAACCAATGGACATATTAGCAATGAAGTCCAGGAAGATGCTGTTGGTTTCCAGCGGTGATCAATGTGTGAGGCTAGTCGACGAATGTGGATGTGAAAGGAAGAAACTCCGCAAAGCTGGTGAAAATGTATTTTCTGCCCTGCGTCCAGATGACTCGATCCTCCTGGCACGCGTTAAGCTTCGTGAGTGTCTTCTCACCATTGAGCATTACAGCCAAGATCTCGTCCACCTAACTACGATCATATGCGACCAGAAGATCCATGTGCCAACGAAGCCTGACTGGTTCGCCCTGCAAGAGAGCTCATCAGGAGACATTGTATTTTGCACATCTGAGAGGCTCTACTTTTTCAGTAGATCATCCACGGGAAGATGATAATTCAAAGCCCAGTTTCAAGCTCATCTTGAGCTCTGCTTCAAAGATACTTCCACAAAAAATGGCTCATTTCGATTCCAACTTCTTTTTGCTGTAGAAGGGGATATTTGAATCATCACATCAATAGCAAACAATACACAACAAGAATCGTTTGTAATGCAGTACGGTAATAAACTTCAACGTAGAGTCTCATGTTATGCATATATAAGTAGACGAGTCATACAGTTAGGCTCTATAAAAAAATTCCATGGCATTTGGGGGGTAATGCATGGCATACATCCATGCAAAAACTCTTGCAAAAATACTAAGGAATAAGATACGGGTGGATACCACGCGCAATCTTTATTACTAATAATGTCTTTTTTTACTCTATATTTGAAAGAATGTCAAAAATCATGATATGTTCTATTTTTGACCGAATATGGATTATCTGATGAAGACCTTTCAATTGATAAAATGGTCAATATGAGTCGTATGTATCCATTGGAATGTTGGATACTACACACGTATGTCAGTATTGCGCAATGAAACATAAAAGAGTGATTTACTCAGAATGTGGAGTAAAAACTAATTATATTTCGTTTTACATCGAAAAAATTGTTCTTGATTTAACATATAATATATGTAATATGCCACGCACAGAAAGGAAAATAATCAAATAATGAGCTCTAAAAAGTCATTTTGTTATCCTAGATGAATTTTTTTGTGTTAGTTAGAGTTTTAGAAAATGACATACATTTATGTGGTTATTTATGTTAATGATACATTGTGGGTATGTCAATATATGTTTTTGCTTTTAAAGACAAAAAAGAAACCTGAAAGTAATAATTTAAAAAAAACCTGAGAAATGAAAGTTAGCATAATTATAAATAATGACCTTCTGTTTGCTAGGACCCGCGGTTATCACAATCTGTTTGATTGTCATAAAGTAGGTGATGGACGTGGCCGCTGGGCCGTTACCATGACAACAAATCATGATATATTGACATTTTAGATAATTCTCTAATTGTCATCAAAATAAAACAAATTGTTGGCATATAAACACTTTAGCTGTCCTTATAGTTGAAACTTCGGTAGTTTCAAGCAACAAAAAGAGGCCGTTCCAATGGAAACGGAATGTGAGAGAAGTTGTCATCTTTGAACCCCCTAAAAAGGGTAAAGAAATGTAATTAATCAATACAAAAATATAAAACAAGCATAATAACAAAGAATATCAAATAAATATGTCTTTTATCTAATCCCTTCAGCAATCAGAATCTGCTTGTTTTGCCATAAAATTGGCCGATAAAAATTTGTATTTTATAAATAAATAAACATAACTGTTATTGAACAAAATATATGAAAACAAATGAAAGCAACTAAGTTTATATAATTTCAGCTTCCAGTCTGATTGCAATCGTTTGGGGTCTTGATGAGGGAATAGATCAATTACAAAAGTGAAATAAAATAGTTTATTTACGTTTGAGCAATTTTGGTTTAAAGATAAACTATTTCAAATATTCATCAATATGGCTTTCGGCCAAACTGTTCTACTGACCATACTTGAATTGATTTATATAATACAGTATGTAGTGCAATACACGCTATTAAATTCGTCATTCAACTATTTTTAGATTTGTTAAAGGACGTAATGAATCACAGTATATTGCTCTCCAAGCTTTTTAGAAATGGTATATGTGGTTGCAAGATCATCTTTTTTTTTTAACAGGCACCTGTTTGATTGATTCAGGTTGTGATAAGAACGCCTTAATTCTAAAAACAAATGATAAACTAATCAATGTTATCGAATGATTAAGAACGATAAGTTATGCACAGTGTGACAGATTGTTATACATTTCCCGTAAACAACTCTGTCTGGTTGCACTGTTCTACCAAGAGTTGAACTAGATGGTGAAAATCTAGACTCGAAATGTCGATCGTCATTTTAAATGAAATATTCATGTTAAACATGCTTGTATCAGAAGAAGAAAAACTGTTTTAATATTGCACAAAGTTAAATATACTAGCCTGTTCCCCCAAAATATGTTGATCCTATTATGGTTGCAATGCCCTTATCTTGCCATATCTATTATATATGGTAATATTTGAAGGGGCTCAGCGTGTAAAACTCGACTGCTAAGTATTTCTAAGAAACAGAAATGAGCTATTCGAATATAATTAATATTTTGGCCTCATTATAGTCCTTGTTTTTTTTAATGATTAAAAACCATTGATAAATATTTGATTGGTATTTACGTGTTTGTTATATTAATAACATTATTTCACTCTCATTTCGTAGTATGTTTCCGCTCAATTCTGATTTGTATTCCCATGTCACACGCAACCCCTCGTAACTTCGACCTCTAAAACCTCGCGATTCTTTATACATCAAATCAATTCGGTATACTAGTCCTAAAACTTTTAATGAAATTGATAATTCTATCCAAAATTCAACCTCACTCAATGTCTTCAAATCCAAGATTAAATAATGGGGAGCTGCGTCTGTATAAGGTATTTAATGTTTGTATTTTATTTGTACCCTCTTCATATAACAGGTTCAGGTGCCTTGTATCTATTACTTTGCCAATTTGTGCATTTATGACTGATATACGTGATTTATTACATTGTTGGATGATAAATTAATAAAATTGAATCGACAAAAAGTACTGATATGATTATGATGAAAAATATCATTATGAAAAAGAAAGAGTAGTGTCTGTGTAAAATAATTTCCGACTCTTTTACTTGATACACATCTATGTAGTTCCAGCAGATTGTTTTTTTTTAGGTAATAGTCATGTCAGATATAGACCAGTTACTATGACACTGCATTATTGCAGTATTACTTGGGTATTTACCAACTTTCTGTGCTTTACTTATGTCACATGGTATAATCTTTAGTAACTACAATCGATTGCCGTTGCTGCTTTTTCTATTCTTTCAACATTCTTTGTATTTATTCATTCAATCTCAAAAGTTTTAACAAAATTATGTTACATTTCTTAGATCAGAATAACAAACAATGTAATAACATGTCCCGGTATAACGTGATGTCATACATTGGAACCTCGTCGCAACCAGACACCCGACACAACGATAGGGGATTTCGACGGCCTAAATTCTTACACCTCATTGCCCGTTGATCAGCCTCGACACAATGAGACATCGAACAGTGCACGTCAACCTCAATTGTCCCAAGGTGCTCGCAATGACGAGGGTCCCCTGCATCAAGTGTTCACATTGAAATGTAGTTTTATAATCGGTCTGGCAAATTATACAGATTTTTTGTGTGTATTACTACTCTTGCCTTTTATTTCTATTCGTTTCCTAAGTTCGGAAATAAAAACAATTTTAAATCTTAATTCTTCATGAAATATGGTGATCAAAGGCAACTGAAAATAAATGATCTGTGCGATTTTCGTTACCGATCTTAACGATGAGTTCTACAATTACTTCTGTTTTAAGTTAAAGGCGTTTTCAAATAGCAAACTTAAATACCTCTTAAAAGAGTCGTTGCATCTATATGTGACACATGCATGTATGATATCTTCGCATCACAAAGCCGTTCGGTACAACCTCAAACATTTATGTATCACCAAACTAATTCCTAGTGTTTTAATTACAGGTACTCTTTCAAAAAAAAAATATTTCTTCTTCTCCAGTTATCCAACTGAATTTCAGTTTTTCCATTTTACTTTCACACATAATAATCTGAGCCTTTTCTTTGTCATTTGAAATGAATACACCTAGGTATTTTACTGGATCGTTTTTCCATGACAAATTCTGACCTATCAAACCGCTTATTAAGTCTACTACCAATCCGTATAAGTGTTGTTTTATCTTAATTAAATTTTGGTCTTGCGACCCTCCCAAACTTTATTAATTCTTTAAGAATAATTTCCAAAGTTTCTTATCATTAACAAATAAAACCATGTCATTTGAGAGAGTTCCTATAGTTTAAACGTGGTTTCTGTTTTTTTTTTTTAAAGTGAACCTTAATAATTCTCGAAATGTAGTAGAATGGTTTATTAGAGCAAATGCAGAATGGTAGCCCGGAAGCTAAATTACATTGCAAGTTTTACAAGCTCAGTTTTAAAAAGCATTTCAACAAAACTTAGATATAGACAAGTACAAATAATACACAGCAAAATAGATCATAATTTATTACATATTCCATACTTGCAAACAAATTGATGGTACGAATAGAATAGATTCGTCGAAAGATGATTTGTTACGTCTTTCATAAACAAGAGATTGTCTTTAATATGGTTACCACAATGGACCATTAAACCAACACAAGGTGGTAAAAGTACCTCAATATGAACTTAATTGGGAAGAAGAGAACGTTTACATGAAAAATGTTGTATGTTAGTTTTATCATTATCCTCACGACAAGACAATAATAACGAAACATTGTCGACCTAAATGTATACAATGAAACGGAGAAAGATTGTCATTATTATGAAAAATGTTGTATGTTAGTTTTATCATATCCTCACGACAAGACAATAATAACGAAACATTGTCGACCTAAATGTATACAATGAAACGGAGAAAGATTGTCATTATTAAGAATAGCTTGTGTAATGTGGGCAGTAAGCCATTCTTCTACTTGCACAATCATAAATGTCGATCATCTGATCATGATTCACCATCTCATACGATTCGCACAACAAAAAAGTCTCGTTTTAAGGATTAGTCGTAATGCTGCCTTTTTGTAATTTCTGTTTACAAGGCCGAATACGATAGGATTCAGCCAAAAGGTGCTGTATATTAACCAGTACACTGCCACTTCTAAACCAAGGTTCTGATCAAGAGAGATGATATTACAAACTAGGGTTTTCATGAAGTAGACCATCCACACAAGATAGCTGGCACCAACCATAGCGGATATTGTTATCGCACTTTTCAACCTCTCCGAAACACTATGTTGTCCCTTGTTATGCGCGTCATTTGGATCACATGACGCCATGGCATCGCCCTGGCGCGCCAGGGCGATGCTTGATTGGCGAGCCATTTTATCCCTCTTCATATGCGCACGTGCAATACATAAAACACGCAAATTAAGAACAGTTGTTACAACGACCAGAAACAGAGGTACTATTTGGTAGATCGTAATCATTCGATGAATGCATAGTTTAGATGATCCATTGAAATCGCAGGTGCCAATGAGTGCAACATTAACTGATCGTCCAACACCTAGTGTTGCTCCAAACATAAGGGCTAATAGTACTGACATTTTGATCCGCCTCACGGTGAGTTTGTTGTAGTACTGGAGAGGGTGTGCTACGGCTACGTAGCGGTCAATGGTAATAATAAAAAGGACAAATTGAGAAAATCCTAGGAAGGTTGTACAGATAGCCACAGCAACGTTGCATATCATCAAAGATGACCTTAAAGCTGTTCCTTTAAGAAGATTCAAGATTGCGAGTCCGTAACAGGTTAATCCTCCAAAGATGTCACACGCTGCCAAAATTCGAAGGCACAGACGAAGGTTAACGGTAAAGAGAGAAGTGTTGTAGGTTAGAACGGTCAGGTGAAAAACGTTCAATGTCACTGCAAGGGTGGCACCGAGGGACTCCATGAAAACAGCAACAATAACAACCGGGTGGTAAATATCTGTCGAATTCGCCATAGCAAGCCGTCCCAGTTTAATAACATTCTCACTCCTGGTTTTGATGTTAGTAGGAAACAGTTGGTCAGTTATGAACGTTAGTCAGTGATCTGATTCTTTCTGGTAGATTATGTTCAATAATATCACCCCTAGGCTGCAGTGATATTTTAATTGTGTATAGCTTAGATGTGTGATAGATCGAGAATTAATATACTGCCGACTATATTGTTTAGCTGAAAAGTGAAAGTAGACGCGAGATATACAATAAATGAAATCGACTGTGAACAATTTAACGAACATGTGACCTTTCAGGTTTCACTTCATTGCTTATTCCCTTGGAAAATTTAATGTTACCAATCAAAAGTATTGTCGACCCTTTATAATTACTTATCATAACATCTACAGTAATTCCATTTGAAGCTCAAGTAGCTCATGTTATAGCTTTTATCAACGATTATTTGTATAACTTTGGAGTGGGTACTTGAAGGGATTGTTTATGCCTTAAATAAATAATTATATGTTCGAAAGGTTTGATACGTTTATGCAATCAATCATTTCCTGTCATCTTCTGGTGCTAATTTATCCTCAATCGTCAATGCAATATCGAATCATGGAACAAATAGGAAGTACATCCATGATCGAATTCTCTCGTTTTTGTCCTGACTACCCAGGTCGTTTTTCTCGTGCGAAAACAAAATATCTGTATACTTTTATGGTATTTCCTAGAAAAGTTGTCAATTTTTCTTTATTTCCTTATGAAAATAGACAAAATGATTAGTTTGGGCTAAGGATTTTGGACAAAAGACAGATGATTTGTTTGTTTGTTTTATTTCCGTATAAAAAGACATCATGCATTCAGTAATATAATAACAAATAGAATAATGAATAACAAGATAAAATAAACGGCTGGATAGCCCATATTCAGCGGTATCAATATGATACCGCTGGTCTTCCATGGGGATCAGAAATGATACAGTAAAACAATACAATAAATAACAATATACATTAACAAACGACAAAGAAAACGGCAAAACATAAATTCTCAAGCAAAATATAGTAAGAAATTAAATATCCAGGACAGACAGTATAGAGAAAAGAAACTGGTATTTATAGAAAGAGATAAATATATCCAGCCTTGAACATAGGGCATGTTGACATAGGGTTCTGTGATATGAAATTGTATCCTGTATGGTGGACTGTACGGATAAAAAAAAGTTGAAAAAGGAAACCATATACGAGGTCAATTTTAACATAAATTCCCTTATCCGTAAATGTTCATTATATAGAGAACCTATTCAGTGGTGTATCCAGATATTGGAAAACGGGGGTGGAGGGGGGGGGGGGGGGGAGGGGATTGAGCATAGATTTGGGGCGTTAATTTAGATTTAGACTCATTAAAAAGTTGCAATTTTCCCACTCTACCTTTGAACAGACGGAGTAAAAAGAGCTGTACCGTTTAATACATACCACACTGCATTTTATGTATTTTGTTTAATTAAACACATGCAAATATTACAATGAAAAACACGAGTCTCCACTAATTGTGAAGGCTTAGATATAATTAAAAGGAGTTGACAGTTCTTCATTCTTTATTTATTATACAGTTCATCAATAAAAGACACAGCGCTGTTCAGACATGTATGACGTATCAAACCTACATTTGTCGATGTTTAAAGGTACTATGTCCCTTTTGCAGCCAACTTCAAATTCTGTAGAACTTTGCAGGAATTATGAATATGTCATGTATGTCATTTCTGTGAAATTTAAACGTTGGCAGTGTCCTAATATTCAAATTATGCAAGGAAACCCGTTTACTTGCTAGACTTCACTGTCAGACACATTGAGTGACTGACTGGCTTTTTTTCTTCTTTGGTAATTACATACATAAAATGAGCTGTAAAGGATACATGAGCATTTGTCTACATCAATAACCCACTTCTTGTGATGGCCAAAATTAAACTGATTCAATCTTTGCGCAGCATAAAACGTATGACCATTCGGTACAATGGTCTGAAAATCAAGACTATTACTTTTTGGATCTATAGCTCCTAAGTCGATTTGACAACTAAAAGTCGTTATTTTCCCACTTGAAGACATTTTCAAGCCCCACCTTTTTTAGGGAGGTTCTAAATTAGTATTATCTTTCAAATGCCGTGGGAATTTAACCTTTTCATGTTTTGGCCTGCAAATGGGACATAGTACCTTTAATAAGTCAATTATCAATTTAGATCTAATTTTTTTTTAACGATATCGTATTGACGATATTTGTCTGGTCGGACAATTCACACTGCTTCTCTTTTACGAATTCCCTTATTTATTTGTTTATGTTTTAGATATTTATAATCGATCAATAAAGTACAAAGTCTATGTAAATAAGCTTAACAAATGTTGATATAATGATCAGTGCCATCCTTTCTCCCTTTTCAAAAAACTGCTTTTTTTCTTAGCTGAGAAAATTACAAACCCTCAACGCTAAACCGGAGACAGTCCTTGCCTTTAATTATCATCCTCGAAACCACACGCATTTTCGGGGGTTGCGCGAACTATGTGGGATGCATATAGGGGAGGAGGTCATATATGATTGAAGAACAACAAATATAACTAGACATGGTTAGGTTCAGTATTAGGCTCTTTTGTTAGTTTTTTTGTTGGTTAGCTTAAATACTTCATTTCTAAATTCTTATCTTATTTTGTGTTCCTTTTTTGTATGTGTTTTATGTTACATATTGTATATCTTGTTTTCTTAAAGGGTTGGCCTCTTTCAAGGTTTGTTTCCTTTTTGGCCACTGCCCTCCTCACTTTTATAATTCATCTTATGTATTGTCATACATTTGTCTGTTTATATATGTATTTTCATCTGTTGATCTCTTGAGGAGAAATAAATGAAACTGAAACTAAAACATTGAATTAGTGAAGGTGACGAATTGGGTGATTTGCCGCTTTGGTCGAGACATAATTAATACACGTACAAACTCACTGGTCCGAGTTCACAAAGGAGGCTTTAAAGTAGATATTCATTGATTTTAAAAACTAACTTTATTTTCATTATTGCAAAGTTGAAACTTTGATTCGACAAGGTTATCAAAATTCAATGCTTAGAAACATTCGAAGTAATGATTATTATAAATTACAAAACTCTTAAATACAGCCCCGGCATAGCACCTGAAGAGCTCTCCGAACGCTGCTGAGATGTGTGAGATCACAGTATGGACATGACTTGCTCAAGCAGACGATGCCCCATGACATCTCACACATTTTCAGTGCATGTTTTTTCATCTTCTCTTGAGTTCTTTCTCTTACTTCACTACCGTCAGGCTAAATGTATAATCTATTGCCTCACTCTAAACCCCGCACATGGTTTTATTTTGATGACAAATGCAGCGATACAAAAATAAAGGAATCTGTCGCTTGTAAACAAAAATAAGACGCCAGCCATTGTATATTCAGCTGCACACACCGGGGTATGTTCGGCGTTTCAAGAGGGAACAAATGCCGTCCTTAATATCATTCCGGGGGGTTTTCAATTTGAAAGTCTGGTTTCTTTGATTGTTGATTAACCCCTATCCTGTGTATTTACAAGCAAAAGATTTTAGTTATCAGAATCGGGTCATATCCCCTTTTGAATGGTTTGACATGCCATTACATTTATATACACTAAACTCATTATAGTTTGAGAAATAATAGCTTTGCAATTATGTTCATTCTTTATGGGATGTCGTCTGCTTGGGCAGTGTTGGTCCATATAGTGACGTCATTATTAAAAACATCGTTATTTTTCCGGCGAATCTCTTGTATATCCCAGCTGCTATGGAGGTGGTTGTATTTGTATTTTGTATAAATCATCCGATATGTAGTTGACCTATAACTTGTACGATGGCCATCTGTTAGCTTACCAGTTTCTAGTGATACATTAGTTGACATATTTGTGATTTTCTTTGAATTTCACCTTTAATAAATTTAACCCATGGTTATTAAAATCTTCATTGACAAAATCCCATGGTCTAAAATACACTGTCGCTCATAAAGGTGGAATATTTTAGTTTTACCCCAATTTATGGAACTATTAAACAAATTATTTAAAAATAATAGATCTAGATAATAGGATACATTCTCAGATTTTATTGAATAATAAATTGCCAATGTGTGTTTTGCGGGACTGCTAAAGCATGTGTATGCTACTATGCTTATTAACTAGGGAACCTACGCCCTCAGGTCTTAAATGACAGTAATGAGGATTAATGCCCCACAAAAGGGCACTAATATAGCACATCGACACGGTTTTGATCATGGGGCCTCACAGTTACGAGGCCATTGTTTTGTCACTGAACCATGACTGTACGCAGCGGGGGCTAGGGTAGGGGGCAGTTTCCATAAATAAATAAAAACACAGATAATGCAATAAATTTTCAATAATTTATTGCATTTTACCCTGGTCCCCAACATAAAAAAATCCTCTGGACGGCCATGCATTATGGCTCAAGGCATGGGCACACAGAAGATTTGTTATGTTGGGACCCGGGGTAAAATGCAATAAAATTATCGAACATTTATTGCATTTTCTGTTTTTTATTTTATTTATGGAAACTGCCCCCTACCCTAGCCCCCGCTGCGTACAGTCATGGTTTAGTGACAAAGCAATTGTCAGATTAATGCCCTGTTTGGCAATATCTGGCTGATAGAAGCTGTTCTGTTTACTATAGATATGTTGGTTAGGAATTCACACAACAATAATTACACAAATTCAATGCATTATGTAGATATTTAAATCTTGAAAGTATGATTTATTAATCACATTTCTTCATCTATTCTTCTTCACTCACTGTATTCAGAATGAGTATTACATATATCTGATATAAAGTTGAAATGCCAATATGATGAATATATTTCAGTCATATGCATTAACTATATTTGTTCACATGTAAATGATTCACTCAGTCTGAGTTATTTAAATGATTTTACAAGTAATTCACTAATTTCTGTAAGAAACCCAATACCCCTTTTTGGTAAAGCAGTACTGCATATGTAAAACCGTACAAAACCTTGAGCTCAAGTACGTAAACTGTGCCTCTTAGAAATATCTAAAAACTCAAATACTACGAGTTTTATCACAGAATAATTGATATGAATTAAATGTCCGCGACCGTTCTCAACCCTATGGAACGTTCTTACATTGTCTTCCTGTGCTCCAGGTGCATGTGTCTCATGTAGACAAACGCACGAACTTGAAGAACCCTGGCTGTTTGAGTATAGTCGCTGTTCCGAAGCTTGTCGTTTCTGACGTATTCGGCGTTGAAGTATGATGTAGCTCGTCTAGTAGACGAAAAGTCTCATCTCAGAGGTTAGAGAAGATCTGTTTTGGAAGATCTGTCCTTGAAGATCTCTTGTGGAGTTGAACCGTAATGAAACTGGAATGGAATCCGAATGGACCCGGAATGGGACCTAAACTGGAACCTCAAAGTGGAACCCAGCTGCCTGACTGCTGTTAAAACAATTTATATACAGCCTACAAGTCACAACATAATGTTTATAATAATCTTTATAATTGCCTACACATGAATGCTTTTTACATGTGTAAGAGAATTTTAAAGTATCCAAAATTCATGAAAATAACACTCATCAGATATATACTGTACATCAAAATAGCCCCTGGATTTCATCATCGATATAAATGCAAACCATTTGTTGGCTGTTAAAGCTATATTCAAAGTATATCTTTATTTAAAGGTCAACAACTTCCTAAAATGTCTTCTATTCCTTTTACCAATTTTCCTAACTAAAAATAACCCAAATTGGTAAATTAAATCACCTTCTTTCCAAATCTATGAAAGAAAACTAACTATCTAGCTTATAGCATATTTTCACAATTGTAAAGGCACATTATTCTTTCTTCATAACACATTGACTATCTTTAACTGACTTGACTTCTTTCTGTCGAAAGGAAATAACAATATACATGGCATAAATATAAGATACATTTTAAATGATTAATTCCAATGATTTCTTGGCAAAATGCAAACTTAGACAATTATCCCTAATGTAAATTACCTTCATTCATGTGCCACGCCCTAATTTATGATATTACATGATACAAGAAAATATGGGTTAATTTAGAGAATATTGCTAAAATATCACTTACTGGTGTCAGAGACATGATGTGGAGCTGTTGAGAAGTTTTCTCCTGGCCTGTGCTGCCCGAATTTAAGTGTAGATGCCAACCAAAGTAAGTAGCTACATGCTGCACATCTCAACTCCTCACACACCCACTCAGCATACAGGTCCTGTCTTGACCAATGCTTAAGTTGCTCTGCCCAGCCCAAACTATGCCTGGACAGCAGCACACATGCACACAGCACACAAGCACACATACATAGCTCTCCCATTGAGAAAAGGTACTGTAGCTAGGGATTCTATTGTGTTCTAGATGCCTATCTCCTAGTCTAAAAACCAGTCACTATCTTCTAGTCTTAAAACTATTCGCTTTTCTATCTTCTAGTCTTAAATTACCAGTCACTTTGTGACATTCTCCCCCTCCTTAAAGACATTAATTACATTTTAATTCCAATAAATGTCTAAAAGTAAATTTCCCGCACACTATCTAATATATATCTAAACTAAATACAAAATGAAAAAAAACTAACAAATCACTCTGGGATTCTGCTTAGATAATCTGCTCCAATATTCTCGCTACTCTTAATGGCAGTGATGGTGAATCTGTACGGCTGTAGGGCCAATGCCCATCTCAAGATTCTCCCATTTGCACATTTTGATTTGGCAACGCATTTAAGCGGCTGGTGGTCAGTCTCAAGATGAAAGTGCTTTCCATACAAGTATGGTTCGTATTTCTGTATACCCCAAACAACTGCAAGACACTCGCGCTCCATCACTGCATAACGCCGTTCCCTCGGAAGCAGCTTTCTACTTGCGTATGCAACTGGGAACCTCTGCCCATCGACATCCTGAAGGAGTATTGCTCCAAGTCCCACGTCTGATGCGTCTGTCCTTAGGATGAAAGATTGACTCAGATCTGGGAGGTGGAGAATTGGTTCCTGTGCCAGCTTCTGCTTGAGTGCGTTAAATGCATTCTCCTCAGACGTACCCCACTTTACCTGTGTAGGTTCACCGTTTTTGGTTCGGTCTGTCAAAGGAGCTGCTAGTGCAGAGAAGTTAGGGATAAATCGCCGGTAATATCCTATGAGGCCAAGAAACGAGCGTAGCTGTTTCTTGGTTCTTGGTTGAGGCGCACTCTGGATCGCCTCCACTTTGTCTGGGACCGGTCGTAGTTCACCATGTCCTACTCGATGTCCGAGAAATTCTACATTCTCGCAACCGATGACACACTTCGTTGGCCTTACTTTCAGATTGGCCGTCTTTAGTCTCTCCAACACCCTCCTGAGAGTTTTCAAGTGTTCATCGAAGGTAGCTGTGTGGATAAGAATATCATCAATAAAATTATCAACATTGTCTAATCCACGCAACAAGTCACGCATGATTCGGCTAAAGCTCGCCGGAGCATTTACCAAACCAAAAGGCATAGCCTTAAACTGAAACAAACCATCTGGCGTCACAAAAGCTGTGAGTGGCTTTGCTTCTTCCGTTAGTGGCACTTGCCAGTAACCTTTTGTCAAGTCTATCTTGGTGAAAAATTGGTCATTGGCCAATTTACTGTAGATTTCCTCTGGGTCGGGGATTGGTTCAGCATCCGTCACTGTAACTTGGTTGAGTCTGCGGTAGTCGCAACAAAACCGTATTGCACCATCCTTCTTCTTAACCATGACCACCGGAGATGCATATGGTGAGGATGAAGGCTCCACTATGTCGAGATCAATCATCTTCCGAACTTCCTTCGTGACTTGCTCTCGTAGCGCATGTGGTAAAGGATAAGGTTTGCACTTGATGGGCTCCTTATCAGTCAGCCTTATGTCATGTTTCCCGAGGTTAGTCCATCCTGGTACATCAGTCATTGTCTCTTCAAACTCTTGAAGAAGGGTGCCAACTTTGTCGTGCTGATCTTGGGTCAAGTGTGGACTAATTTGTACATCTTCGATGCTCTCCGACTGGGTGAGGGATGGAAGCTGGATTAGATCCCTGCGCACAGCTGATGTCTCTTCCAAATCATCTTCTTCCTCCTAATCCATGGTATCATCGACGACTGATGTACACACCACATCCAAGATGCCAACATGCTCTTCCCTTCTGAAGAATTTCTTAAGGAGATTTGCATGGAAAGTTTTGAATTTTCCACCCATGTCCAGCTTGTAGTCCATCTTTCCT
Source organism: Strongylocentrotus droebachiensis (assembly GCA_035222895.1). NCBI lineage: Eukaryota > Metazoa > Echinodermata > Echinoidea > Camarodonta > Strongylocentrotidae > Strongylocentrotus > Strongylocentrotus droebachiensis. Next base: position 27,144 of record JAVYIG010005014.1, read on the forward strand.
ATCTTCTCTGTTACCTTGAATGGTCCCCGCCATTGCATTAACAACTTATTGTTGTCAGTTGGTAGAAGAAGGAGAACTTCATCGCCGATCTCAAATCTCCTCATCTTCGCCTTCTTGTTGTACTGCTTTCGGTATCGCTCCGCGGCCTTGCCCAAATTCTCCTGAGCTACTTTGCAGGTTGCTTCAAGCCGATCTTTGAGGTCCAAGACATACTGATACGTAGTCTTCGTCTCGGCTTCAACTGCATCTCCTGTCCAAAGCTCGTGAAGAATTGCCAGTGGACCACGAACTGCACGACCGTACAACAGTTCGAAAGGCGAGAATCCGGTACTCTCTTGAATCGATTCCCTGTAAGCGAAAAGAAGAGGGTTAATGTAACGGTCCCAGTCTTTGGGTCGTTCCTCACACATTTTCTTTAGCATCGATTTCAAAGTCCCGTTGAATCTCTCCACTAATCCATTACACGCTGGGTGATATGGGGTTGTGGTCATCTGGCGGATCGAAAGGAGTCTACTAACTTCCTTCATTAAGCCCGAAGTGAACTGTCCGCCATTGTCCGTCAGAACTTCACGTGGAACACCAACTCGTGAGGAGATGTCCACTAAAGCTTCTGCTACTGTCTGGGTATCTATCCTTCGAAGTGCCACTGCCTCTGGATATCTGGTAGCATAATCCATGACAGTCAAGATAAATCTGTTCCCTTTACTGGTAGCAGGTTCAATGGGTCCAACTAAGTCCATTGCAACTCTACGAAAAGGCTCGTCAATCAGAGGGGTTGAACCAAGCGGAACCTTACTGACCTTACCCTTGGGCATAGTCCGCTGACATGGTTCACATGACCTGCAGTGACGATTAACATCCGCATGCATTCCTGGCCAGAAGAAATGCATAAGTATCTTGTCACTTGTCTTCTTCAAACCAAGGTGTCCACCTAGGATAGACTCATGAGCGAGTCTCATTACCTGTCCTCTCAACTTAGCAGGCACCACTATTTGCAAGATATTGTCCGCTCCAGGTTTCAAGTCTACGTATTCTCTGTACAGCACTCCCTTGTTGTAGAGAAAACGAGAAGAGTTTCCTTGCCGACTTATCTTCTTTTCTCCGTTATCTGCATACTTCCTCGACTTGGACAACGATTCATCTTCAGCCTGGGCTTCGATCAAGTCTTTGGCAGTCACAATATCATCGAATGGCTTGGGTACACAAAGGGGTGGCTTGGTGCATGTCGCTTGCCTCTTCTGTCCCCTTGTTTCCACTGCATTCGCCTGATGACGTTGTGGTGTCCAGTCAGGATCAGGGTCATCCGCTTTCCTAACACCAGGCGCTTGTCCAAGTACTAAGTCGTATAATGGGTTCTTAACACACAGGGCTGTCACTTCACCTGTGTAGTATGGTGTATCAATCTGTAAACGTGCAACTTGAAAAGATCTCAGAGTTCTATCAATAAGAAGACACAGTTTCTCTTCTTTACACAATTGATCTTCTCTCACCAAATCTCGTCGCACTATCACCGTGGTACAACCTGTGTCTCGTAGCATCTCCACCGATTCACCATTCACGAGGCCCTCACATACTATCATATCGTCTTGCTGTATTCCACATGCTGCTGCAGACAGTAGTGGTAAGATGCCTCCTCCTACCAGCTTAACACCCATTCCATCTTCGGTGAGGCTCCCCTCTAAGATTGCTGATTTGCTAACCATAAGACACATACCTCCGGTCTCGACGTTAACTGTTCCTGTCTCAGCTGGTTCGCTGACGGGTTCGCTAACAGTCATGCTTGCTCCTTTCTCTAGTCTCTTCTTCTGGGGGCAGTCCCAAGAAAGATGTCCAACTTTCTTGCAATTGTAGCAGGTCTTCTCTTTCCTTGGGCTTGACTCCGATGTTGTCTTGCCGCCGAAAGACTGTCTCTCCTGTCCACGACTCTTTGAAGTGCTCCCGTCAGATGTCTGGGTTCCAGTAAACGGTTTATCTCTCATCCTGCGTAACCGTGGGTCATTGTGAGCATCTCTATACTGATCTGCAAGGGTTAAAAGATTCTGCAAACTTGAAGGTTGACGTTCCTTAATGAACATTAACAAATCTTTATTGCTTGTATCTAACACTTGTTCCTGCAGTATGAGACTCTTGACTCCATCTATACTATTATCATAATGACTAAGTTCAAGCCATCTATCAAAGTATTTTTCAATCCTAGATGCGAACTGAACATAAGTTTCTCCCGATTGGATTTTTGCATGCCGAAACTTCAATCTATAACCTCCCTCGGTTAAATCATAACCCTTCAATAAGGCGGACTTTACTGCACTATAATTCTTAGCCTCAGAGACTGTAAGTCGTGAAATAATCTGAAGTGCTTTCCCGGTTAACAAAGCAGACAATGCTAAAGCCCAATCATCAGTGTTCCATGCTACACTAGAGGCATGTCTTTCAAAACGACATAAATAGCTATCAATATCATCCTTCCCATCCTGAAAAGGTGGGATAGGTGGAATCTTGACTTTAGGATTTGAATGCGGAGTACTTCCTCTATCTTTCCTAAGCTCCTCTAATCTAATCTGTTGTGCCAGTAACTCTGACTCTTGCCTCCTAGCTTCTGATTCTAGTTTCTTAGATTCTGTTTCAAACCTGTTTGCTTCAACTGCAGAAGCTCTAGCTTCAGTCCTTTCATCTCTTGCTTCGTTCACACAATCATCCACATACACCTTCAGATCATTCCCACTCAAGCCAAAAACTTTCCCCTGTTCTATGAATTTCTCTCTATCCATACTAACAATTTGCAGCGCACTTACCAACCTATTAAACAGGCGTAAAAAGTATCACGGGCACAGGCTTTAGGTGAAAACTCCTCTCAGCTCCAGTAACCCTAGCAATGCAATGTTCCTATATAAAGGGAATAAAAATGAAAATACAAACAAGTTAATTCAGTTTGCAATTCCTACATTCCATACCAACTTCTATACAATTTTAACTGATTCTATTAAAAAGAGAGAGTCCCTTCGTGGTCACCAATTTGTCAGATTAATGCCCTGTTTGGCAATATCTGGCTGATAGAAGCTGTTCTGTTTACTATAGATATGTTGGTTAGGAATTCACACAACAATAATTACACAAATTCAATGCATTATGTAGATATTTAAATCTTGAAAGTATGATTTATTAATCACATTTCTTCATCTATTCTTCTTCACTCACTGTATTCAGAATGAGTATTACATATATCTGATATAAAGTTGAAATGCCAATATGATGAATATATTTCAGTCATATGCATTAACTATATTTGTTCACATGTAAATGATTCACTCAGTCTGAGTTATTTAAATGATTTTACAAGTAATTCACTAATTTCTGTAAGAAACCCAATACCCCTTTTTGGTAAAGCAGTACTGCATATGTAAAACCGTACAAAACCTTGAGCTCAAGTACGTAAACTGTGCCTCTTAGAAATATCTAAAAACTCAAATACTACGAGTTTTATCACAGAATAATTGATATGAATTAAATGTCCGCGACCGTTCTCAACCCTATGGAACGTTCTTACATTGTCTTCCTGTGCTCCAGGTGTGTCTCATGTAGACAAACGCACGAACTTGAAGAACCCTGGCTGTTTGAGTATAGTCGCTGTTCCGAAGCTTGTCGTTTCTGACGTATTCGGCGTTGAAGTATGATGTAGCTCGTCTAGTAGACGAAAAGTCTCATCTCAGAGGTTAGAGAAGATCTGTTTTGGAAGATCTGTCCTTGAAGATCTCTTGTGGAGTTGAACCGTAATGAAACTGGAATGGAATCCGAATGGACCCGGAATGGGACCTAAACTGGAACCTCAAAGTGGAACCCAGCTGCCTGACTGCTGTTAAAACAATTTATATACAGCCTACAAGTCACAACATAATGTTTATAATAATCTTTATAATTGCCTACACATGAATGCTTTTTACATGTGTAAGAGAATTTTAAAGTATCCAAAATTCATGAAAATAACACTCATCAGATATATACTGTACATCAAAATAGCCCCTGGATTTCATCATCGATATAAATGCAAACCATTTGTTGGCTGTTAAAGCTATATTCAAAGTATATCTTTATTTAAAGGTCAACAACTTCCTAAAATGTCTTCTATTCCTTTTACCAATTTTCCTAACTAAAAATAACCCAAATTGGTAAATTAAATCACCTTCTTTCCAAATCTATGAAAGAAAACTAACTATCTAGCTTATAGCATATTTTCACAATTGTAAAGGCACATTATTCTTTCTTCATAACACATTGACTATCTTTAACTGACTTGACTTCTTTCTGTCGAAAGGAAATAACAATATACATGGCATAAATATAAGATACATTTTAAATGATTAATTCCAATGATTTCTTGGCAAAATGCAAACTTAGACAATTATCCCTAATGTAAATTACCTTCATTCATGTGCCACGCCCTAATTTATGATATTACATGATACAAGAAAATATGGGTTAATTTAGAGAATATTGCTAAAATATCACTTACTGGTGTCAGAGACATGATGTGGAGCTGTTGAGAAGTTTTCTCCTGGCCTGTGCTGCCCGAATTTAAGTGTAGATGCCAACCAAAGTAAGTAGCTACATGCTGCACATCTCAACTCCTCACACACCCACTCAGCATACAGGTCCTGTCTTGACCAATGCTTAAGTTGCTCTGCCCAGCCCAAACTATGCCTGGACAGCAGCACACATGCACACAGCACACAAGCACACATACATAGCTCTCCCATTGAGAAAAGGTACTGTAGCTAGGGATTCTATTGTGTTCTAGATGCCTATCTCCTAGTCTAAAAACCAGTCACTATCTTCTAGTCTTAAAACTATTCGCTTTTCTATCTTCTAGTCTTAAATTACCAGTCACTTTGTGACAGCAATGGCCTCGTAACTGTGAGGCCCCAGGATCAAAACCGTGTCAATGTGCTATATTAGTGCCCTTTTGTGAGGCATTAATCCTCATTACTGTCATTTATGACTTAAGGGCATAGGTCCCCTATTTGATAAGCATAGTAGCATACACATGCTTTAGCAGTCACGCAAAACACACATTGTCAAATTATTATTCAATAAAATCCGAAAATGTATACTATTATCTACATCTATTATTTCTAAGTTATTTTTAAGTCACCTTTATGAGCGACAGTGTAGTAATAGTAATAAAATAAGGTCCAATAGTAAACGCACGCAAGGAATGGTACGCTTTGTTAGCGCTAAATTTTAAATCATGGGTTATGTAAATGAGGGTTTAAACCATGGGTTAAAGGTAACACAAAAGTTTGGTATGGGGTCATGAATTTGGTTCAAATGAACATATTGGAAGTATATGCAATCTTACTATATTTAGTGATCGTTGACGCGGTTGAAATCGAGTCTAAAGTTATGAAATTGTAAATAATAAACTCTTTATCTCAAAGTCAAGATATTAGTTATGCTATTAAATAAACCGATTAGCTATTCCCGTTTAGAAATTATATATCCCAACTACATATTCTGATATTTTCATAGACGCCGCTGTCATTTTGCGGTCATAGGCGCTATTTGAAATTTATCAAAATTTACCGGGAGCACCGGTACATTTTTACATTCAATTTTTCTCGAAAGCAGAAAGTGTTTTAGGGGCTAAATTTTATAGTGTTTAATACATCCACAGTAGCATCCAAATATATCGAAATTGTAAAGAATCACTATCCACCCAATTTTCCAAATTTTCCAAAACTTGTTATTACTTTTAAGTTGAACTTCTTTATGTGAAATCGGGCCAATTGGGGATATGGTCTATGAATTAAAAAAAATTATCCCTCCACTCATATAACACGCCTAGGTCCAAGCTCATCGGGAGATTTGCTAAACTACGCGGCCAATCACCTCATGATAAAGATTCAATGAGAAATTCGGACTTTGAAAAAGAATCCCACCCTCCATTCCTATCAAAAGTAAAAGGCTGATAGATCTAAATCAAGAGCAAACATTATGTTGTTCTTTACTCTTATAACAGATGACTCGGAACTGTGACTTGACCGATAAGCAGATTGAAAAGAATCAAAGAGATTATTAAATTAAATGTGACGAACTAATTGTGCACATACTGCTTTCTCAATGAGTTTACCTAAATATGTTAAGTCTGACACCGGTCTATAATCTTTAAGATTATTTTGGTCCAAGCCTTGTTTCTTCCAAAATGGTTTGATTATTGTTTAGTGTGCTCCTTTGGAGAAAGTACATGTGGAAAGAGATTGATTTACTTTTTGTGTAAGCATGATGTTCGTCTTCTTGAAACTGATGGTCAGGCCAAAGTCTTCACATGCTTCTGAAGGACAGTTAATCAGCCTTTGGAGAGCGCCCTCAGACCGGGATACCAGAGAAGTATCATCTGCAAATGGCATAAGGATGCTCCTTACTTTCGTGTATGTCCGAAGTCGTGCAATATTGAACAGCTTTCCGCCGCTTCTTGTGTGTAGGTACACACCGTCTTGAGATGATCTGAAAGCGTGTGAAATCAGCACAGAAAAGAAGATTCCGAAGGGCGTGGGACCCAGCATACATCCCTGCTTGACTCCGTTCTTCATTGGGAAGGGGGCCGATGTAGAGCCGTCATACTGGATGGTGCCCTGCATATCGTCATGGAAGGATATAATCAACATTAGCAGTGTAGGTGGACTTCCTATCTTCTGCAGCAGAGTGGAGAGGATCTTTCTGCTGACTAGGTCAAATGCCTTGGTAAGATCGATGAAGCCTGCAATGTACAGTGGCTGTCTCTGCTCACGGATTTTTTTTCCTGAAGTTGTCGAACGGAGAATATCATATCTATTGTTGATCCTCCAGCCCGAAATGAGACTGTTATCTGTAGCTTATAAGTGCGAGGTGTCCCGGAGGTGTCACACAGTCTTTCTCGTAGAACAAAGGCCCTGTTCACATTTATAAACAACATAGGTACCGTGTATACAGTGCACTTTGTCAGAGTAGCTCTTTGCAAGTGGCTAAAGGTTTGTTTACATCTATAGAAATGGGTTTTCTACATTCTTATATTTCATATCATTCATAACTGACTATCCATGACGGAAATATAACACAAACTCAATGGAAATTAGCATGTACAAGTAGAAACCATAATGGATGATTTTTCAGTCTTCACCTTAAATCGTAAATTTGACCACGATCACGTCTCATGACCAAAAATTGTATCGTAGTACAGTTGTAGAGTGAAGAGACATCATAATAGTGATAGATGGGATATATTTATTAAAAAAACAGCAAATATTACCTAATCGAATCGAATTCAATTGTTTTCCTTATTTATTTATTTATTTATTTATTTAAAAATATTTATACAGGATGACAATATCAACCAAGGCTGTTTTTCATATTGGTCCTGTATATACATACATGGTAAAATACAAACTATGAAATACAATATATCAATGAAATACAAATATCATTGAAATATGCAAAACATGAATAGATTACATGAATATTGAATAATATAACATTTTCTAAAATAACCAGCAACTGGATACATATATTTACATTCAAAGGTTTACCCAGAATCACAAAAAGAATGATTTGAAACAATGTAAGAAAAAACAAAACTAACAAACTTGTATTTATTACAGTAGGGTAAAAAAATATATATATACACACATCCATGAGGATATTGGTTATTTACAACATTAATGAAAGTACAATCTTTTATAAAGGTATTTAAATGAAGAAATAGATGTAGAATTCTGTAAGTTAATAGGTAATGAGTTCCAGATAACTCCTCCTGAGTACATAAGACTGTTCTTAAAGCATTCTAGATTAGGTTTTGGTAATATTACATTTGTTTTGTCAGCGGCTCTAGTATTTAAGTTATGTCTATCGCAGACCATTTCAATAGCATTACACAGATGTGTTGGTGCAATACCATGTACAGATTTATACATTAAAACAGCTAAAAAATAATTTCTCCTTTCGTCAAATGATTGCCATTTCATTAATTTTATTAAATCATCACCTCTAACATTTTCATAGTCATAGTTGGATGTAATTATACGTGCTGCTCTCTTTTGTAATCTTAAGAGTAACTCTTTATTTTGCCTTGAGCAATTTCCCCAGACTGTGCATGAATAGTCAATACATGGTAAAATAATTGTATTATACATGAGCTTTAAGGATTTGACATCTAAATATTGGGACATATTACGTAATGAGAACAGTTTCATAGAAATCAATCAATTTATTTATTTATTTATTTATTTATTTATTTCATTTCCAGGCAAGATGATAACATACAAAACATCACAAGGTTAACAAATGATAGAACATACTGTAAACATAATGATATTTAGCACCAGCCAATGCCTGAGGATCACCTAAAAGAATTTTAAAAATTCTGTCGAGAGGCTCTCCACATTGGCTGGTGCATACATAAAACAAAATATAAAGATAAGGTCAACATAATTTATAAATGAATGTGTAACTAAAACTAACGGTAATATACATGTAAATCAAATACTGTTAGGATTATTTTAAAGAAGGATTCGTAAAAGAGCTGTTCAAACTATGCATGTATGATAAATGCAGAAAATTGTCTGTTTATACAGTCATGTGGATACGGTAATATTGGAAGTTAGCAAAACTGTATAACATTATGAATTTGAGTTGATTTGATTTGAAGTTATCCAAATTATGGAAAATTATTATTGATGATTGAAAGTTATCCAAATTGGGAGACATTATTATCGATTTATAGACAAATTTAAAATACATAGTAATCAAAGTGAGAAGAATGTGATAGAACACATTGATAGAGGAAGTACATTAAATAAGAACTTAATAATAACAACATATGCATTAAGAAATCAATAAAACATATCAAAATGCAGAAAACTGTCTGTTTATACAGTCATGGTGAGAAGGATGTGATAGGACACATTGATAGAGAAAGTACATTAAATAAGAACATAATAATAACAACATACGCATTAAGAAATCAATAATACATATCAAAATGCAGAAACTGTCTATTTATACAGTCATATATGGATACGGTAATATTGGAAGTTAGCAAAACTGTATAACATTATTATTAATAATTTGATTTCATTTGAAGTTATCCAAATTATGGAAAAATATTATTGATATGATTGGAAGTTTTACAAATTGTGGAACATTATTATTGATACATTGTATGATTGGAATTCATCAAAATTGGGGAACATTATTATTGATTCCTATACAAATTAAAAAGACATAGTAATCAAAGTAAGAATGATGTGATAGAATACATTGATAGAGAACGTACATTAAATACAAACTTGATAATAACAACATACGCATTAAGAAATCAATAATACATATCAAAGTGTGAGTTATTCTATGATAGAGAAGAAAAGAAGAAGGGAAAAAAAAAGAAAAAAGAAAAGCAAGCTAGTATGCTTCTACAAGGGGAGGCAATTCAAATAGGAACTTTCGGAGCACATTCAGAAAAGGAAGGACATTGGTACCAAGACACAAGTCTCTGTCTTCCTCAGAGAGGTGTTCCCAAAATCTGGGAAAAACATAAAAACAAGAAAATCTCAAGCTATTGCATCTTGCTAATTCATGATTGAAAACAAGTGTATGGATTCTTCTATGACTTGGGACTGGTAGCATATATTCAGGCATGTCATAAATTCTGTGTAAGCTCTTAATTACAAATGACATTGATAGGTACACAAGTCTGTTATACAGAGGGGGCATGTTAAGGCGAGACAGTCGTTCCGTGTATGATAAGGAATTAGCAACTTCGTAAGGGAAACAGAATCGGGTAAAACGCCTTTGAACAGCCTCGATAGCTCTGATATGGTTCTTTTGATGAGGGAGCCATGCTGGTATGCCGTACTCAATCACAGGTCGACATAATGAACAAAAGAGTTTTGTGAGAATAGCTGAGTTTCTAGATTTTACGGTACGTCGGATAAACCCACAGAGCATAGAACATCTGTTAACAACACATTGAATATGGTTTTTCCAACTCAGATCTCGCGAAAAAGTAAGTCCTAAATATTTATACGACTGAACTACATCTAAAGGATTTCCGTCAGTGGAGTAAACAGTAGTAATTAATTTACGGGATCTAGTTATGTGCATGACTTTGCACTTAGATGAGTTCAGGACCATGCCATTGTCAATACACCACACAAGTATATTATTCAAGTCAGTTTGCAATAAATTCGGGTCATTGTCGGTATAAATTTCCCGATACAACCTATACGACGTTCAAAAGTACTTACATGATGAAAAATTCTCCCTTTCAGAGTTTATAATACTCCTTCTGATGTCAGTGTTGTGATATCGTCAGATTAAAGTCAGTTCAGTTCATGGAATTCATATAAATTGCACGGAAGATTCTCAAAAATTCGCGGTAGTTGCGCCCTCATACGTAAAATGTATACATCGTTCGTTCTTCTACCATGTATCTCTCACTCTCTCGTTAGTTCTGTGTTACTTAGTTTCTTTGTGTCCGTGTCTCTACCTCTTTGTATCTCTGTCACTCAATCACTTCTGTTTCTCAACTTCGTCTCTCTCTCTCTTTCTCTATCTCACTCCCTTTTTGTCTCATTTCATATTATCCTCCCTCTTTGCTTTTCTCCTCCTTCTCTCTCTCTCTTTTTTCTCTATCTATCTCTCTTTCTAAATCCCTACATGTTATGGATTCCCTCTTAAGTGGCAATGCTTTAACCGAGGATAGGCCCAAACTGAAGGCTTATGTTGATCGGTTCGAGGCACGACTAATTGGTCCAGAGCTCTTTGATGAGATATGCCAGGAATCCTAGCCTACAAGTGGGCCGTTAAAATCAAAGCCACAAAGAAATGAGCCCCTTTAACATGCCAAATCCTTTCAGATGGGAATTGTTAAAGGCTAAATCCATCACATGTTGTTCTTAAATTTGCAACAATCGTATTTTGTCTACACTGTTCTCATATAATGTAATTTTTTTATGAAAACAATGTGCATTGGTAGGAACTCTGTTGACATGATATTTTTTTTGTAATGGCCAATTTTGTTATCGAATATTTTATTTCATTTTAAACCTCCAAACATCTGGCCAATTATGGAAGTTAAAGATTGTTTTCCGTTGTTAAAGATGCATGGCATCAAACGCAATTGGTCATGCAGTCAATATGGACACCGTGTGGGCAGCATCTTTGCTCTTACTACTCCTGCAGATGGAATATTTATAGGGCTCTGAATAAAAAGCCTTTGAGCCAAAAAATCAAAAAAATTGGCATGCCTCTCCCGAAAGAAATAGGAGTTTTCAATCCATGTTTCAGTTTTGAGTTCGAGTTTTTTATTTAACGTTTCACATGTTACATATTTTACATTACTTACACAAAATACATTGTACTTACAAACATACATTATTTCTCCTGGTGGATTGAATATGATTGATATTGCTAGAAAGAAAAGAAAAGAAAAGAAAGCAACAAAAAACCATTATTAATGGTAATGTTAAAATAACTTCTGTGTCCTGCATTACTCCATAAGAAATAAAGTGATCAATGATTGAGTGAAATATAACATAGGCTAAAAATTTAAGTATATTCAATATTTCTTCCAGCTTAGTATTATTTTCTTTGCTAACACATTCATATATAAAGAATAATCTTAGCAACGACTTGAATAAAAAAAGAGAAAAGTATGTGGGTAGTAAACAGAAACATTAACAATCTTTTTAACGTAACATTTATAAACTGCATATTGCGCATAATTTGAAATAATATTCAGGAGTGAACATTTCTTGTTTCCAATGTCCTTATCTGCAACTATTATCTTTTGGTCTATTTTTATTTCTTTTTGAAATAGGCAAAATATCAAATTAAATATTATTTTCCAAAACAAAGTCACATCTTTGCAATATAACATAAAGTGAAAAGTTGAGTCAACTGGTCCACAAGAGTTGCATAAATTATTATTCACGATTTGCCATTCATATAAGTTTTCTTTTGAGGCAATAAACCTTTAAATCATCTTGAAATTAAATTCTTTAACTTTATTATTACGAATTTGCTTTAATGAAAATGAAAATACATCCTTCCAAACAAAGTCATTATCCAAATCTGAAAAGGAATTCCCAATGTAAATGACATTTGGTTCACTTGACTTTTTACTTATTAAAAAACGATAGTAATCTTCCACTTTCATAACAAAAACATTCATATTTATCTCCTGTTTCTATTTCTATATGATTCGAAACATCACATTCGTGGACAAAATCATTTATATAACTTAATCTGTTTAACCAACACTGCGGAAAAGCATTCTATATGATTCGAAATATCACATTCGTGAAAAAACTCATTAACATAGCTTTAATCTGTTTAACCAACACTGCGGAAATGCTTTCTTTAATTTTGTGTATTTAAAATCAAATAGGAACTGTCGTGCTTTCACTTTCATATTTATTAATGTAGAATCATTCCAAATACCATTTGTAATGAAATTATGAATTTTCATTAAACCAGGCATCGTGCCATTCTCGATAAAACAATATTTTGTTCTTAAAGGTAATGTTACTATTTTTCCAAATAATTTTATTTGGAATATTTCTTACTTTAAACATATCAATGAATTTTAGTTCTGACTAAGTACAAAAAAGATTTACATAGAATTCTGACAAATTATGCTTAGAGCATAATAAAATCATATTTTTTATGTTACAATTGAAATGTAAACAAAGTGGCAAACCCCCTACTTTTATCGGACCAGTATCTAAACATATTTTCAATTTAGAGCCATTATAATTACAAAAACGAGATATCCATGCCAAACGAAGTGAATATTTTGAAAAAATATATAAAGATGTTGTCTACGGCAACATTTATTCAGAATAATATTTTATTTATCCTAGAATATGACTGAAGCTTTGTGAAAGCGATAGTGTATGTAATAAAAATAACATATTAAGAGAAAGTCAGCCTTTCAATTGCGCATATACATTTCCAAATTACTTTGGCATAACAATGGTTTAAATAAATGTTGGTTCCTGGAAAGTATCACCTAGTTTGGTCTTTGAATAGGGTGATCACACTGCCTGTGCAAACAGTCTGCCCCGCGAACACATACACATAAACAGCAGTCAGTTGGTAGAAATAGCAATTTTTGTAAATGTATTTAAAAAAAACTAAACAATATTTTTTAATTTTTATTTCACATATATTTCAAGCATACCTTTAACTACAATTCTGTGTAGTTTCATTGTTATAAGCATGTGGAAAATACGTTAATTATTGAATTAGAATATTGTCTTTTCAGCCATGTGTGACATGGCCCACTGATCGCCCATTGACTCGCGCTGCTATTCTGCGTGGTGAAAAAAATGCACCTCAATGTATAAAACTACCCTACAACAATGCAATATCCTCATGTGTTTCACTCGTTAAATCAATTTGTTATTTACACTCAAGGTAGCCACAACTGTACAAAGATCACCAAATTTTATTTTTCTTTGAAATTCAGTCCCTGTGGAATGTTGTGGCCTGTTGAATGGTTTCTCGGAAAATCGTCATAAATCCTCAAATCTGACATTTAAAAAAAAAAGAAGATATTTTGTGATATAACTGAAAGTCTACAAATTCTTATCACATGATCAGTTTTTCTGAATAATTTGTGAAACACATGAGGAAATAGCTGTAACGGTGATCCAAGTAATTTCCATCGCCATATTGTATTGGCATTGCAAAAATATTAGGAATTTAAGGTAAATATTTGGTGTAAATATGATCTATGAATATAAGATTTTAAAAATGCCCCAAAAATAAACAGTTTGACTTTCCAAATTTGAATAATGAGTGTGCGAATATATAACTAGCTGAAATGACCTAATTTGCATATTTGATGAATATTCATGATTTTATTTTATTTCAAATGAAATATATTTCCATACCTGTCTGATATACATAGGTTTCACTGATGTATAATGTTCGGTTTTGATTTGATTACATATGCGCATATTTATTAGGCGGACTTAGTTATTTTCACTACTTTTTTATATCTGCAGATTCCCAAAAATGGCAAATATGACTTATCTTGTTGGCTTCTGTTTTCAAAACGGTAATAGATATGAATTTTTTTGTTTGTATTTTTTTACCACAAAGATGATATTTTAGTGTCTGATGATTTAATTTATTATGTGTGTCCAAGAAAGTGATGAATTGAGTTGTCAACTTTGTCGAATTATACAATTTTTGACAATTTGACCATTTCTGGCAGGTTTTTCGGTAATTTTGCGATATCAAAAAAATGGTATAAAATCACAACGCATTGACCGATTTCAATTCTGTTTTTAGTTTTTGAAGCTTTCATAAAGCTTGATCATTTGCAACCATCAAATAACATGTGTTTGTTGTAATTATTTTTGGTGTGCTATACCTACTTTGAAATTTGTCTAGCCTAGAACCAACACTGTATGCTGACCACTCCAAACATATATTCTTTGACTAGAAAAGATGAGGTCATAATGATATATCTAAATGGTGAGTTATTGTTACCGTGGTAGGAATATCATTGTTATTTTTCTCATTTTTTGTCTTTTAATGTTAATGCTTGTTTACCTCTTATCCTGCCACAGGGCTAATCCCCATTGTGCCAATCCACAAATCCCCCAGTGCCAAATTTATAACGAGATATTCGGATTAACGCGATGGTACTACCAATAGCGCGTGCAAAACACTAGGCACAGTCCAATGGGCATGAACAATAACTGCTATTACGAATGCGTGTAATCATGCAAGAAGCAGAGTAACAGTAGCTTGCTCGCGTGTACAAGCTAACAATAGCGTGCATGCAGCCTTATGGCAGGATATGATGATTTTTCCTTTACATTCTAAAACTGTTGCGTATGAATTTCTCATAATTGTAAACCTCTTATTATGATATGATTGTGACAATAAAGTTTATTCTTCATAGACAAAGTGTATATCTTCTCAGAACTATATTGATAAATCTCTATGGCTCTTTAGATTGAGCAATGGAGTACTGAGAAGATATAAACCTTATCTATGTATGGGGAATAAACAATATTCTCGCAATCCGTTCATGAAAAGAGGTAACAAAGAATTACAAAGAGAGTACATCTTATTTGATTTGATTTATTTACTACCGCTCAAATATAAACGTATTCAAACTTGTACAATGTACACAATTAAATAATGACATAAAACGATGGAATAAGATTGTATAAAAGACAAAATATAAGTATATTTTAGAACTGAAAATGATAGCGAAATTGTCGACCTAAATGTAGACAATAAAAAAATCGTCATCATTATGAATAGCTTGTGTAATATAGGTCATTCTTCAACTTGATCGAATCAGAAATACCGACTATCTGATCATGATTCACCGTCAAATACGACTCGCACAGCTAAAAGGTCTCGTTTTACGGAATAGTCGTAGTGCTGCCTTCTTGTAATTTCTGTTTAACAGACCGAATACAATAGGATTCAGCCAGAAGTTGCTGTATATTAACCAGTACAGTGCTACTTCTAAACCAAGGTTCTGATCAAGAGAGGTGATATTACAAACTAGCGTTTTCATGAAGCAGACCATCCACACCAGATAGCTTGCTCCAACCACAGCGGATATTGTTATCGCACTTTTCAACCTCTCCGAAACACTATGTTGTCCCTTGTTATGCGCGTCATTAGGATCACATGACTTCAGGGTGATGTTTGATTGACGAGCCATTTTATCCCTCTTCATATGCGCACGTGCAATACATAAAACACGCAAATTAAGAACAGTTGTTACAACGACAAGAAACAGAGGTACTATTTGGTAGATCGTAATCATTCGATGAATGCATAGCTTAGAAGATCCATTGAAATCGCAGGTACCAATGAGTGCAACATTAACTGATCGTCCAACACCAAGCGTTGCTCCAAACACAAGGGCAAATAGTATCGACATTTTGATCCGCCTCATGGTGAGTTTGTTGTAGTACTGGAGAGGGTGGGCTACGGCTACGTAGCGGTCGATGGTAATAATAAAAAGGATAAATTGAGAAAATCCCAGGAAGGTTGTACAGAAAGCCACAGCAACGTTGCATCTTACCAAAGATGACCTTATAGCTGTTCCTTTAAGAAGATTCAAGATTGCTAGTCCGTAACAGATTAATCCTCCAAAGACGTCACACGCTGCCAAAATTTGAAGGCACAGACGAAGGTTAACGGTAAAGAGAGAAGTGTTGTAGCTTAGAACAGTCAGGTGAAAAACATTCAATGTCACTGAAAAGATCGCACCCACGGACTCCATGAAAACAGCAACATTAACAGCCGTAAAATTCGGGAAGTAGATATCTGTCGCATTCGCCATTGCCAGCCGTCCCAGTTCAATAACAGTTCTCACGTAATGATTGTTGTAATGTTAGGAGGAAACATGGGAGGAAACAGTTGGTTAGTTATGAACGCTATTCCATGAACCAGGGGCGGCGATCCCGGGGACGGGGAGGCGGGGTGGGGACACGTCCCCCCCCCCCCTCTCATTGTTTTTTTTTGGGAGGATCTTCCCTCCCCCGGACAATTTTAAAAATTGCATAAAGAAAATGTTCACGCTCAGTTGCTACGCTCCCTGATACCCACTGGCGTACTGATGAGGGAGGGGTGGAGCAGCCCCTCCCCCCCTCCCCCAATACAATTCCAACGTGGACTATTTCAAATCCGATACCAGTGATTAACAAATGATTCTGAAATGACATGTTTTTCCGTGATTTTCCTCACTTTTTTGTAAATGAGATTTTTTATTTTTTTTGGATAATGAAAAATTCCCTAATTTACAGTCAGGCCCAAAATATGCTTACTTAGAAGCCTACATGTCAGGGCACACGGAACAGCGGGGTTTCGGGGCTCAAGCTCCCTCCCCGCCATTTTTTGGAAAAAGTATGTTAATGAGAAATAGAAAGAGAGAAAGAATAGTGACCTACCAGTGTCATAAAATGAGGTGGCAAAATATGCTCATCTGACCGTAATTTAATGCCTAAAACCCCCGAGCTTCCGGGGGCTCCGCCCTTGATCCCCGCCAGGGCTTGCCCCTATAGATCCTACGCCAATTTATACTACGCTCTATGTGCCGCGGGATTACTATGTGCCGCGGGATTCCATATCCTTAAACTGCTGGCTAACAGAGCAACAAGACCAAGCTCTGTAATTATTAGGATCTCTGTCCAGGAGTGCCTGGATCGACCAAATCAATTGAAAAATATATATAATATATTTTCCCCGTGACATGCGAGTTCTATTAATCGCTTCATTCTTTTAATTAAATGTAATGTTAATTGTTATTGGGGGCACGCTACAAGAGTCCCCCGGGGCAACGTGTCTGACACAGCCGGTTGTAGCAACTACTCCGAAGATCAAGATACATTAATCTGATCATAAGGAGACATGAACGAACGAACTACGCTCTAACCTGATCGTAAATATCTTAGCCCCCCTACCCCCCCCCCCCTTTCCGGTCATGAAAAGAAATCGCCGCCCCTGGGATAAACTGATTCTTTGTTGTAGATTATGGTCAATAATATCCCCCCAGACTGTAGTGATATATTATCGTACAGAAACTCAATACGCAGCTGATCTTTAACGTGCATCTTGTTTAACCTTGAAATACAATAGATCGAGAGTAAATAGACTCGAGATCGATCACATATCGACTGTGAAAAAATATACCAACATAAGACTGTTCCGGTTTCACTTCATGGCTTTTTTCCTGGGAAAAGGTACTGGTACCATACAAAAGGATTGTCGGCCTGTTATAACTACACTCTTTATAATTACTTATCAAAACCTCTACTGTATTAAAGGTAATGCAAAGTTTCGGGAATTTTTGAAAATTGGACAAATAGTAATTCTTTGAAATTTTGATTTATTTGGATGCCGCTTTGGATGTATAAGCACTAATAAATTTAGCCCCTAAAACCCATCTGCTTTCGAGAAATTGAATAATAAAAAATTTACCGGTGCTCCCGGTAAATTTCAAATAGTTCAACAAGCGCCTATGGCCATTCTATGGTAGCTGCGATCATGAAAGCTTCAGAATATGCAGTTCTAAAAAATATATTATTTCCAAACGGGAATAGCAAATCGGTCGATTGTACAGTAGTCAAGAAACATTGTTTTAGAGCTAAAGTAATATCAGTCTTGAGAGGGCGCTATACAACATAACAAGTTTATTATTTACAATTTCATTACTTTAGACTCGATTTCAACCGCGGCAACGATCATTGAATATAATATTCAATGATCGTTGCCGCGGTTGAAAAATAATAAGTGACCATTTTAGAAACTGCAGAGTTGATATCTGGGATAATACACTGTCGTGCACAATGCTTTTTAATCCTACTCCTCCTTACTCATCCGGGACTACAAAGAAAATTATTGAAAGAAAACTATTTAAAAAAATCAAGGTCAGCATCTAACTTAAAATTGTGGTAGGAACACCGGAGCCATTCCTAAAAAGTGTATGGGTAACTAAGATTCAGTTGGTCACACTATGGCATATATTCTTATGTTTTGTACTTTTCCTAACAAAGCAGTATTCGACCTATTGTGCCCATCTCGAATCGCGTTAGCTAAAAATGTCTATAGATGGCTCTATGAATGACATCAGCGCCATCTCACACAAAACAGGCACCGTCATAAGTTTAAATGGGCACCATCTCAAATAAAACGTTCGACACCATCATACACTGGATGGGAATCGTCACATATACAATTGCCGCTAAAAAATAATAACGAATTGATGTCCCTTTACCAGCTGCCAGCAGGCGGATGAATGTCTTATAATACACAATCATCATCCTACAAATAAAGAAAAAGCCATCACTTAGTCGTACCATGTCTCCTAATTGACACCTGGGAGTGTTTCACAAAGCTTTTTTTCAATGACAAATGACAAAAATCAGTGACAAATCTGCTGATGACCAATCAGAAGCAAGGATTTCAGTAGCTTATAACAAAAGTTTTGTGAAACACCCCTGGGGTTTATAGCCATCGTTAGTTTATAGAATGATACACAACCAGAAAACTGTATTAAAACATATATGGCATGTTTACTCTCACAAGGAACATGCTCTACAACAGTTCACACTAAGAAATAAAGGTACCATTCTGCTACAATAGATATTAATTTTATGAAATGCATTTTTATTATTTGAGTTTTACAATAACAGATATTATTCATATTTCATGCGCTTAAATATGTATTGATATAACTCAACAATAAGTCATACTCTGTATTCGAATCACAGAAAATATAAATAGTAACTTAATAAAATACATTTGGTTGTTTGAGTTTCACAATATTTTACATAGTTGATAGTATCTATATGTATCCTACGCTTAAATATTTATTTATATAACTAAACAAAAAAACACCTGATTGGAAAGAAGTGCTGACTGGGATTGGGTGGTAATATCTTAGTTTGTTCGTTTTATTTTTTCTTCTTTATACTTATGTTCTTTGATTGATTTTCAATGTTCCTATAAAATGATTTGTGTTATCTTATAATTGTACATTTTTTTTGCACGGACCTGGGGAAAACAGTCTTTAGCTTAAGTTGGTGCCGTGCAAATGTAAAATAAACTGAACTGAACTGAACATCCTATGCCACATACGCGTAGGTGAATGCAAATCTGCACCACCATGTGTTATTGTTATCGTGACAAATTAAGCCCCGGATATTATGCGATCTGACTACGATCCAATTTTCGAAGAATTTTCCAAGAGCATTTAAAATGAACATTCAAACATTTTTAAAAATCTTAATGATTGAGTACCTGAACAGTCAAATGCTTAATAAAAATCTACATGTGAAGGGATTTGAAGTTTCTATGGAGAAGGAGAAAATCGGCTAACAATCGTGACGTCAGAACAGTAGTGCAGTCGTCTACGATTTGAAGCCGATTCGGATTTGATTCTGAATAAAATATCTAATAGCACTAAAATTCAAATTGTTAGTATTCTTAACTATTATTCAGAATCTTAATCTTAAAGCAGTTGTTTTGATTTCAATATCTAATATAACTGCCATTTCTTTAAAAAATCAGATCGCAGGGTAATCGTGAAGGATGCGTAGGGCATTAGTATTTCCCCTGTTTGTATGACCGTTACGTTATTCCCATCAACAGGAGGCTATCCCAACATGCGCAAGGGAATGGTGTCCGCCTCTACTGGAATCGGTCTTTACTGCCTTAATGACTAGACGTACTACTGCGTTCTTGTAATTTGAACTGACAAGGCCAAAGACGATGGGGTTAAGCCAAAAGGTGGCATACATCGACCAGTACATCGCGGCCTTCCAAACAAAGGACAGATTTGATCGCTCAAAGAGACAAATTATTGTTAAGATAAGGTAAGGCATCCACACCAGATAGCTGGCTCCCACCATAGCAGAAATCGTTATCGCGCTTTTACACCTCTCCGAGAATCTATTTTGTTCCGTGTCATGCGCATCGGTCGAATAATCACGTGACTGCAGATTAACGCTCGGTTGGCGAGCCATCTTGTCCCGTTTCGCCTGCGCGCGTGCGATGCACAAAAGGCGCGCGTTGAGAAGAGTAGTTACAATGACCAAAGATAAAGGTGCTACATGATAAATCGCCATGATTGGTTGCGTGAAAAATTCAGGTCCTTCGATGATAAAATCACAGTAATCAATCAGTGCAGCATGAATAGATCTTACCATCCCCGCTGATGCTCCAACAACAAAGGCAACAAGCAAGAAGATTCGAATTCGCGTCCGAGTTAAGATGTTGTAATACTGGAGAGGGCGGGCCACGGCAAAGTACCGGTCAATGGTAATTACAAACAGTATAAACTGAGAAACTCCCACGAGGGTTGTACAGGTAGCTGCCGCTATATTGCATCCAACCAAGCTCGCTATAACAATGTCTCTGTTAAAATATACCAAGATCTCCATTCCATAGCAAACTAATCCCCCCAATATGTCAAAGACCGCCAAAACCCGCAGGCATAAACGCAGATTCTGGGAGAAAAGAGGAAAACTGTACGTTAGAATAATGAGGTGGCAGCCGTTCAGTGTCACGGCAAGGAATAAGCCAAGACAGTCCATGAATATGACCGTGATAAAAGCAGGAGAATATAGCTCAGGGTTCACTGTCGAATTCTCCATCGGAACTCTTGCTTGTCAATCAGGCGGTTACATTTCCTGATCAATTCACCACGCGATACATTTTACAGGCAAACCTTAACAGTCATCATGATTGATCCTTTGCTGCCAATCGTTTAATAATTATCTACCGTCTGAAGAATAGTATTGCTATTGACGTGCTGTCCTACGATTGTACGCTTCATGTCCATACGATATTCAGTTTCCATAAAAATGTGCCCGTGAATCCTGTAAAATAGATGAGGAAAAAATGCAAGCGGATTATATCAACTCTAGATATCTGATTTCTATAGCTACCGAATCATGATTATGACTTTAGAGAAAAGTACTGGTACTCAAGATAATCGTAAACAATGAATTCGCGATTTCAAGGATCGAAGATCATAACATCTACTTGTTCATGTACTTCTTTGCGTGAAGACAAATCCCTGTCACCAACAGTGATTTTCCACTATCGAGACTGCGTTTTGTGGCATTACAAACATAATTGAACGAAGACGCTTCCAAACTGTAATTGCCACACAGTATTATTCCAGTGTTTCAAATATCATGTTGTAAGTAGATGAAAAAGGAAATTTTGATCATCAGAACATCCTACACTATAGGGAATAGTTCCCACGTAGTCGACGTAGACATATTTGATCGAATATAATTACCCAATCGGTACAAGACGTGTAGCCTGAGCATCCCATGTCTAGAGTGTGTATCGAATAGCGACAACGCTCTACTCTGGAAGCGTAAAATTACTATTGGTCTGACTAATGGGATTAGGGACCAACGTAGAAATGTATTTTCGTTTAAAGTGCATGCTTGAAACTACTATATTTATTTCATTACATACTTTATATCTTTCTGTTATGCTTCATTGTATTATTATTAATTTTACGTTGCTTTGGTAACCCGCTATTCCGGATATTATCAAGATGGTAATATACCACATTTAGGATCCACATGATCACTACAGATTGAAGAGGAAATACAACTCACATCTATGACGTAGACATTGGAATGTTTTTATATTGGTACAATCATTAAAAGGTTTTTATTGATATGACAATAGCAATGATCAAACAGAAACAGTTAGTTTGGTCCAGATTGATCACCGAAATAATAAAAAATACATTTCTTCTCATTGATTCAACACAAATTTAATAAAGTATTTCATGTCATACCGATTCCAAACAGAGAGTGAGTATCCAAGTTTCCTGGATCATTCAACACGTAGACATGATACGAAAAGAGGAGGAATTCAGTTGAGATTAATCCGTTACATTGGACCTGAAGTGAGCTCCTGTTGAAAGAGTAGACACGTAGGGTCAAAATGTGAGAAGAAATATATTGTTCCGATTCCTGACCTGTTGATAGTACCAAGACCAAGACACAATAACGTCCAATGTATTGCGTGCTAAGCGACCTGAATACAATGATAAATGAATAGCTTTGCTTTCAGTTGACAAAGTGTTACTCGATATTATTGTAATATTTTCCCCTCCAGCAGCAAACCTGAAAAGTAATTGAGGAAATACATGATCGCCATTATCACAACTACGTGAATTAACAGTTCCAACAGGCCTATACGCGGAAGTGATTATATTCCCTGTTTAACAACAATACCTGTTGAATTATAATTTTCATGCATGGCTGATTGTCAACGGAACGGAGTTAAGTCGTTTGTTAATTCCCTTTGTTGCTACGGCAGTTAGCCAGTGAAAACGAATTTGTTAAATAAAATTATGGAAATGCAAGCACTACTTTAAACAAACAGAACTTTTTTTTATTCCTAGTTCATTTTTCCTAATTGGGGTGTCATAGGAAAGGGCAGATACTCAACTTTCTGGAAATGTGATTTTCTCTTTGAAATTCAGATACCGTCCGCCAAATTACTTTTTGGTTTCCTCTCTCCAAATTGATTTTAATCACTCATGCGTGAAATATGCATTATATGAGTAGTATCAAATGAAAGAGGAGGATCTAAGCTTTACAAATATGTGTCATTTATCAATTATAATTGTGATTAAGTTATGATGAAACATCGATAATTCTCGATTTCGTTTTTTCAAGGACGCACTGTATAGCCTAGCACTATTAGATCTATTTGTAGATTATATCATTACTGTATGCTGGCACACTTAAAGGGAAAGTCCACCCCAGGATTTTTTTTAGCTGACGATATAGACCTAATAATACCATGAAGAATGATACAAGTCTCATTAAAATCCATGATCACATAACGAAGATATATCGACTTTTTTATCGAAAATCAGCCGCCCCCCAAATGCAAATGCGTTACATGGGCAAAAAACGATCGCCAAAAAATAACCGATAGTATCGAAATTGTGACGTATGTTGCGAGCTGCCTTCTTATTTCGCAGACATTCACTTTCGCTCGCGGTACACTGTTATCGCACTGACACGACGAATCATGAATGAAAGTGAAAGCGAAAGTGAATGTCTCCGAAATAAGAAGGCAGCTCGCAACATACGTCACAATCGTTTCATGCCCATGTAACGCATTTGCATTTGGGGGGCGGCTGATTTTCGATAAAAAAGTCGATATATCTTCGTTATGTGATCATGGATTTTAATGAGACTTGTATCATTCTTCATGGTATTATTAGGTCTATATCGTCAGCTAAAGAAAATCCTGGGGTGGACTATCCCTTTAAGACGGAGTTTACCCCCTACTCTTTGATAAAGGTACAGCATATTAATGGGCATATAGGGTGTGACTCTCCTACACAAGGGGCCTCCAGTTATCGTTCCGTCCGAGGAACGGATTGTTTTGCCCTGACACCGAGCCCCTGCCCCCAGGGGCGTCGCTAGACCTTTTTTCAGTGGGGGGGAGGGGTGTAGAGGCCATCGATTACCGACACATTCATTAATGCCAGTGTGCCAATGTCCACAAAATTAAACCCGGGGCCATGTTGAAAAGTTTCACCCAATTTGTTGCATCTGCGTAGATGAAGGTCACCAGAAAGACACTAGCAGTACGCGCTGGTCTGACGCGTGTTCATGCGCGTGTTGGGACAAGTCGTGTACATTTTGGGGCTTTTTTGCTGGCCTCAGGTACAGCGCGCATGACCTCGCTGCATGCGCTGCGCTGACAAACGTACCAATTTAGCGATCAGTCTGAACCAAAAGATCACATTATATCAATCATAAATAATCTATCAATTTGTATTTCTTATAAGCTTTTAAATATAAGGAATAAATAATCACATGCAAATATGATAAACAACTGAGTGCTAAAACGTCGAAAATATTAAAATAAAATGACATTGCGTTTGCATAAGCATTCGTTGCATGTGTTTACATGCGTAATCAAAATTGGCACAGATTACCGAGTACTTCGTGACTCTAAAAAAAAGCACTTATATTCACGAAAAAGGCCCGAATTCTGTACAGCCAATAGGAAGGACGAATAAATAGGTCAAACAATGTACTCGTACTCTTCTATTAGACATTTTCACTGGTTCATTTCCGCCACAAGAAACACTTCTAACCAATCAACAAAAAACACCTTGTCACCGTGGTTCAACATCTTTTCCCATAGACATACGTGTAATATGGGCCTTTGTTATTTTTAGTGAAAAGAAAAAAAGGGTGTTTTCAAACAAAAAAGGCCAGAATTCTACAGAAGATACGATAAAAATTGTGTGGGCAATAGTTTACATGCTTATTCAATATTTACTTTCTTTTTCCTCTGGCTCGATACGTCAATCGATGTAAAAGATATGGGTAATTATAGAAGTAGAAATTCAAGGTTTTTGTAATTAATGTACACAGGTCTATGGAGAAGGTTTTGCTCGCACTCGCGGATAGACATACGCGCAAAATGCAACAAACTTTTCGGTATGAGGGACTAGTTTTCCTACGAACTATATTTAACTGTGCATGCGCACATGGTCATTTACATTGGCCTCATAAATATATGGTTCATTTCATTAAGACTAGTCAGCATCGTAGCTATATAAGAAGATTTGCAACCCCATTGTGCAACTATTGAGTGTGGCGTTTTTCGGAACCCGGGTTCAAAGCTCGATGGGGCGATGACAATGATTTTTTTTTCTGGTGATACTTTGAGATAATTATAGTTGTAGTCTCTCACGAAGTCATCAATACGGATAAAAAGTCACAGTTCGAGGAAAAAACAATTCGCCGGCCGACCAATATTATACATCTCACCGAGTTCAAACTTCTGCATTGATATTCGAGCGAGCGAGAATGCCGACACAACTGACCCGACACAGCAATATATCTACGCGTATCTTTCTTGCTCCCTCGAGGGGATGACTCCACCTAATACCCCACCTCTCCGCTGTTATGCTTGACCCCCCCCCCCCCCACCCCTCTCTCTCTCTCTCTCTCTCCTCTCTTTCTTCCCCCGCTTCTTTCGTGTCATTTTCTCTTTTTTTGTCCTTTTGTCCGTTTCTTTCTTTTCTTTCTTTTCTTTCTTTTCTTTGCCTTTTGATTCCTCTCCTTTCTCTTTTTCCTTTTCTCTTTCTTTCTTCGCATCTGTTTCCTTTCTTGTCCTTTCCTTTGTTTCTTTTCTTTTTCTTTCCCTCTCATTTTTCCCTCCCCCTTCTCTCATTTTTCCCGACGGCAGCGCAATTATAGGTGGCTGTCGCACCCCCTCTAGCGACGCCCCTCCCCCTCCCACTCAGTGTTATTAAGGGTAATGACAAAAGTACCTTAAATGTGCTGACATAGTAAGATACAGATACGGCAAATATAGAGAGGTACTGTAAGTCAGAAGAAAAAACTCTTGAAATAAATAAAAAGTTTAAAGGGATCGTGAAACTCCTATGCACTAACAAGAGAATGCTATATCAGCAATCGATTGATTACAGTTGAACACATATCCTGCATCTAAATTGATATAGTTTTAATGGTCTATAAATATAATTTTGTTTACATTATACAAAGATTCTTGTTATTGACCACTAATCAAGTCGGTTTATAATTACTTGTGAGTAGTCGCACTTCATGGTAATTACCATGATGATTACTATCATTCATTAACATTATTATTCAAGTACATATCGTAAACTTGAAAAATAACATTGTCATTTCAAGGCTAAAATTTTGTTTCAGTTTATATAAAGGTCATATCGTGCAGGTGGCCTATATTACGGATATCATGGTTTCTTTTCACTATATCGACATTTAGATTGTAGCTGGTGCTTTTCGTGGCATGATGGTACATAATTTTATCTTCTCTAATATTTTTTTTGTTTTTGATATCTTTTGTATTTCGTACATCATATATTCATTACAATCATATAAAGGTTTATGATAAACATTATACACGCAAAAAACTGAGGTGCTAAATGTTGGGTGCTGAGTGAGATTCTGCACTTGAAGTGCCAAAATCAGCACTTGACGGGTTAACTTTAACAAGGAAACCGAAACGTGCTGAATATTTGAGTGCTGAAAACGAGTGCTATAACAATATGCAGCACTTAACATCGAGTGCTGACTGAATAACCTGATCTGATTGGTCGGTTAGTATAATAGCTGTTACCTTGTGAATATTTGTTTTTGAATCAAATTCAGCTAAGAGATTCTTACATTCTTCATTCTCCAGGTCAATACCCAAGGCCTCAAAAGTCTGAATAACTTTGCTCCTTAAACTGTCAACAACATCAGTATTCAAAGCTGTTGCAGCAGATAACACTCTGTTTGTCATAGCATGGGTCATGTTGGTGTTTAATAAAAGAGAACCAATGAAAAATGCAGCTGGTCTCACTATGAACATGACAGACAATGAAAGCGGACAAAATATACAGTTCCTCAGGTAGACAAAGGAACATCCCTTGACTGCTATTATGTAAAATGTGTAGAACAGGTGAATATGCATGTGACACCTGTTCTACACATTTTTACATAATAGCAGTGAAGGGATGTTCCTTTGTCTACCTAAGGAACTGTATATTTTGTCCGCTTTCATTGTCTGTCATATTCATAGTGTCTTGTACTGTCATTATGCATTGCTCCATCTTGTTCTTGTAGTAGGCCTATCCTATCATCATCATCATCAAATGCATCATCTGCTGCAGGATTATGCACTTCACTAACAGCAACACCCAAATCAGCATCAACTAGACCCTCCATACCCTGTACAACTTCAGGTTCAGGTTCTTCTTGTGGATGTTGGTTTAATAAATGTTTCCTGTAAGAGTTGAAAGTGGTAAATGACGAAGGACATCCACCTAGAGCACATACCAAATGTAGATGGGGCATGTCAAACAACGCATGAGTTAGCACTTGCACAAGGGCTATTCTGCTAGCACCCAAAAGAGAGCAAAACTTGGCACCTTAAGTGCACAACAGTCAGCTCCTTTGGGTGCTAGCAAAGTAGCCCGGGTGCAAGTGCTAACTCAGCACTTCGAGTGCAGTCACTATGCGAGCTCCTAAAAAGTGCTAAAATTGAATCTTTAAGTGCTAAATTTAGCACAACAGTCAGCTCCTTTGGGTGCTAGCAAAGTAGCCCGGGTGCAAGTGCTAACTCAGCACTTCGAGTGCAGTCACTATGCGAGCACCTAAAAAGTGCTAAAATTGAATCTTTAAGTGCTAAATTTAGCACTTTTTTTTTTTTAGTGTACATTTTTTCTTCTCGAATTCTCATCAAAAGTAAGTTACTGTTCCATGATTCTCTAAATGGGTAACACATGTTATAATATACAAATAACGCACGTCCCAGAGTGCAATAGCGGTGAATGCAGTACGCGCGAGGTTTCTTTAGATTGGTGCCGCTCTGTGCAACGAGCCGCTTGCGGCGAGTTGACAGTGCGAACCATCTGAAGAAACCGAGCGTTTACTGCATTTACGTTTCGCACAACAGGGTCAAGTGCGTTATTTGTTTTATAAAATAGCGACACAAATAGCAACAAACGAAACTTTAGATCTAATAAGTTAGAGTCTACGAGAGTTCGATCTAGATCTAGATCTAGAGTTATGTTGGTTCTACTTCTAGACTAAGACCTTGCAGGCTTACCAAAAAGTCAATGGCCCTGGGATTCATATTGCCTTGATTAAAAATAAAATCCATACAGTGGGTCTAGAGACGAGTCTACATCATCAGACAGCTGAAATTCCTGGCTTCATTATAAAATCCAAAAGTCAAAACAGGCCTAAATCCAAGGCAAAAGTAAAATAAAAATTTGCTTTTTAATAATACCCCGCTGGCCGCTCTAGCTAGCTAGCTAGCTAGAGCTAAGCTACGCGTACGTTGCGCTGGGGATCATGGTGGAGCGTACAATATTAGCTACGCGTAGCCTACAATAATTGCAATGCACCCGAGGGAGCGCGTACTACACGTACGCGCGCGCACTGGATCTCCATGGTCACGCGTACGCGCCGTGCAATATAACTTTTTGTTGCGCTTTTTCTGCACTCATTTCTGCAAAATCGTGCTTGCATCAAAAATTTGTCAATGTCATGTCATGTGACGCGTATTGACCAATCACGATGCTTAAAATACTAGAGCCATTTTATAATATATCAATAAGAGTAGTTTCGTTTACCCTGGTAAGCCTGCATGCATATAGATGCTGTTGTTATTTAGGGCCTGCAATTTTTATTTCCCCAGCAGTTACCAGGCACCCATTTGCACTTGGATAGAGAGTGGCAAATTTCGATTACTGTCTCGGGCTGAGATTCAAACTCGCATCCCTTTGATATTAACCACTTTATACCACGATACCTCCCTTTTACAACTAGGTGTACTTTTCTGCATGTTATTGTACCTTCCCTTTCTCTTCTTTTTTAAAAGTTACTACTACTAATCGGGATATTCTTCTTATTCTTCCTCCTTTCCTTCTTCTTATGTTCTTTCCTTGCTCGGATGTGTTCTTCTTAACTTTGGTACCCCTGTACCCCCTTTTCGCCTTTAACCGAATTATCAGACTTTGTAATACTACTGTACAAAAGAGAATGATATTCATACAAGCTTTGCTTTAAGCTTTCCACACTTTCCCCTTTTTTGGTATTGTTTGTCATATCTACACTTCTCTTGAAATACCTTGCTATTTACAGTACATTATACCTCATTAAAGTTATCATACACTTTATATTTTGTTACTCTACATCTTGTATACATCTGAATTGTTGTGTATGTTAATTCGAAACAAATAAACTTCATTTCAGCATCAACTTGAAAGATATCCCAGTTTTGGATCCGTCAATGGAAGTATACTTTAACAAAAAGAGGAAACACGTTTGACTTTTCGCATTAATAATTATCATTCATGGTACAGAATCATACCGGTGTCTCATCTTACGAGTTAGGCGTATGGCAGCGTTCTTGTAACTTCTGTTCACAAGACCAAACACAATAGGATTCAACCAAAACGTGGTGTAGATCAACCAATACGTTGTTACCTTCCCAACAGGAGAGAGGTTCGATTGTGTAGAAAGAATAACTATTGTTATGATAAGATAGGGCATCCATACCAGATAGCTGGCTCCCACCACAGCAGAAATTGTTATCGCACTTTTATACCTCTCTGAAAATATGTTTTGTTCCGTGTCATGGGCTTCAGCTGAATCACGTGATGTAAGTGCGATGTTTAATTGGCGAGTAACCTGGCATCTCCTCTTGTGCGCACGCGCAATGAATACAAGACGCGCATTGAGAATAGTCGTCACCATGACAAGGATAAGTGGCAGAATGTTGTATATCGTCAAAGCTCTAGTTCCTTTCCTCATGAATAGATTGTCTCCATCGAAGTCGCAGTGGCCAATAGCAACACCATGCACAGAGCGTCCTACACTCAATGAAAATCCGAACATAAGAACAGCCAATAAGAAGATTCTGATTCGTCTGAGAGTAAGAATATTATAATACTGGAGAGGGCGTGTCACTGCGATGTATCGGTCAATGGTAATTACAAAAAGTGTCAGTTGTGAAAAAAGCACCAACAATATACAAAAACCTACAGCTACATTACATTTGACCAAGGACGTTTTTATCATCGTTCTGTTAAAATAATATATTATGTTTATGCCGTGACATAAAGATCCTCCTGCGATGTCAATGACTGCTAACACTCGAAGGCAGAAACGAAGATTTCCCGTGAAAAGAGAAGTATTCAAAATAAGGACAATCAGATGAAAACCTTAAGCACCACTGAAAGGAGCAAACTAAAGCTCTCCAACAAAATGAGAAAAATGAAAACACCATGGCAGCATTCCTCCTCAGTCGAATTCCCCATCGTAATGTGTTTATTAGAAATTTGGTTTGTTTTGTCTGTTCCTTTATTTTACCTCGCTGCTTAGAAATCATTTGTTTGCTTGTAAGTAAGCAGCCATGCGACCGCTAGCTTTACGTCCTCTCCGAGAGGCTAGTTGATAACGCCTTACCAAAGGGCACTGGCGCATCGACTTGGTTTGTAACCAAGCCCTACCACTGATCATGAGTCATCGTGTCTGTCTCCTGTAAATCCATAAGCTCCATTAAAATATACAGAGGCACATACACTGTGGGTAGGACCGTTGCGACTGGTGCTCAACAAATATGTTACTTATGAATTGTACAATGCATCAATATTTGACACCCTGATATAGTTTTTGTTTTAGTTACGA
Organism: Strongylocentrotus droebachiensis; assembly: GCA_035222895.1. Classification (NCBI taxonomy): domain Eukaryota; kingdom Metazoa; phylum Echinodermata; class Echinoidea; order Camarodonta; family Strongylocentrotidae; genus Strongylocentrotus; species Strongylocentrotus droebachiensis. Next base: position 57,893 of record JAVYIG010005014.1, read on the forward strand.
TAATATGAATCGCTGGTTTATTAAGAGGAAACTACGCATATGGACGACAGCAAAGTGACGACAGCAAAAAGTAACAAAACAAAGAGAGTGAATTTAGTGAAGCGATAGGGAAATGCCGAGCATTATCAGCTTGAGTGTTAAGACATGATGAAGAAACCGATAAGAAGATCAAGGCCTACGTGCATATATTCTTCCTAAACTAGATGAATCGGTTTCTTTTAAAGAGGGTTTCGATTGCGCAACCCTTAAAAAGAAAATCCGTGTTTAACAGCCGGCCAAATACCCATGAAATATCATAATGTACATTTTCTACATGAAGACTAACGATGGGGTGGTTATTTTATACTTGATTAATTTAGTTTCTAAAGGTAATAAATTATACAAAAATAGTTTATGTGAATGTTTTCGGTAAGTGCTTTGATTGTTCATTACACACCTCTAATGGCGAAAGAAGAAAAAAGTGTTCAGAGTTCGAGATTGTATTGCGCACATGGAACTTGGTTAGCCTTCTTTAACGCAGGAAATAGAAAAAAAAAGAAATTAAACGTTTTAGAAATAAAAAAAAAACATATCCATCGGGGATTCTAAGTCAAAATTCTGTTGCGTTTGACTTCCAAGGCCTTTGGAAAAGTCTACCAGATCGCACATGCAGCGATTATTGTGTCTTTTAATTATTTTGTTAGGCTTGACTAGTATTTATTTAGGGGCGAGGTCGTAGTAAGCAAGTTGACGGAATTCAGCTGTCCATAGTTTTGATCTTTGATATTTTTAAAAAATATTTTCATCACTTTCAAGCACACGAGAAAATCCCAGCTTATTTTATGATTGTAAATACTCATGAATCTTAGAGTCATGATAAATATATTATATTGTTCTTCGAGTTATCCATCAATTATGATTAGAGGGCGATGTTTATTTTTTTTTCTGGCTCAAATATTGACTGCGTTATTACAGTGTTTCACTTTTCTCAATATTTCTCCTCGAATATGGTCGTCACTGAGTTTCACATCTTCCTTTCGTTGGTCGTGACCTTCCAACCAATGATGTGGGCACTAATTTAGTTATTGACCGTGAACACGGTGCGGGTATTAATAAAGGATAACTGAGCAATTCAATCTATATTTTCCCCATCCTTCCTCCCGCAGAGAAAAGGAAGGCGAACATGAAATAATGTAATATTGGCTTATAAGCCTATATATAGTTTGTTTATAATATAGTTGCTCTTTACATCACCTTGGCACAGTTGGTTATTACTAACCAGCTACAATAAGTGCTATTTATATGTGAGTTTCATAAGAGCCATCAGAGCAGGCATATGATCTTCTTTCCCCAATAAATAATGTAAGCTCAATTTTAATTTTTTATTCAACTTTGAAAACAACTTCAATCTCTTGTATATATTTCTTACAATCCATTGTTTCAGTTTCATGACAGTAATCACAAAGGCCATTTTCACATGGAGTAGTTCAATGCAAGTACCCCAAAAGTGTCCCTTTTTACATAGGAAAAGTACCCCTTTACTTTGACAAGTGCACCTAATAATTTGTTTTAGTGCCCCCTCCCCTTTCCACCTCTGATAAGTGCCCCTTTTATTTCAACACGTACCCCTTTTCCTTTGACAAGTTCCAATTTTCCTTTGCAATAAGTGTCCATTTTTCGTTTTCTAGAGTGACCTTTTTTAATATCTCACTAGTAAGTTCCCCTTTTCAGGTACGAGAAGTGCCCCTTTTCATTTTTGATAAGCGCCCCCTTCACCTCTGATAACTGCCCTATTCGAATCTGAGAGGGACCCTCTCGCTTTGACAAGTACTCCTTCCCCTTTTAATAACTACCCCTTTTTAACTCGGATAAGCGCACCTTATATTTTTACATGTGTCCCCTTACCTGTTTAATAAGTGCCCATTTTCCTTATGACATGTGACCCCATTTAAAAAACAGCCTCCTTCCCTTTTAATAAATGCCCTTTTTCATCTATGAAAATAGTTCCTTTTTATTTTCATAAGTGCTCCTTTTTTTATCTCTTGTAAATGACCCTATTCAATTCTGAGAGATACTCGTTTTACTTTGACAAGGGCCCCTTCCCCTCCTGGTAAATGCTCTTTTCTTCATCTCTTATAAATGCCCCTTTTATTTCGACACGTCCCCCTTTTTCTTCCTAATGAATGCTCTTTTTCCTTCTCATAAGTGCCCCTCCCCCTCCTCATATTAACCCCATTTCATCTTTGATAAGTGCCCCGTTTTATTGTTACATGTGCCTCTTTTTCTTTTTAATAAGAGCCACTTCCCCCTTCTCATAAAAGCCCCCTTTCACTTCCGATAAATGTCACTATTAAATCTGATCGGTGCCCCTTTTCTTTCAATAAATGCAAATTTACATTTATCATTTGTGCCCCTTTTTCATTGTTATAAGTGTCTCTTTTCATTTATGGTCAGTGCCCCTTTTCAGATCCGATAAGTGTCCCTTTTCAGATCCGATAAGTGTCCCTTTTCAACTCTGATGATATAATTGCCCTTTTAACAATGATATGTGCCCCTTTTTTTCTTTCTACTAAGGAACCTATCCCTTTTTATTAAATGCCCCTTTTCACTTTTTATAAATGCCCCGATCAAAATATGATGGGCGCCTCTTTTCCGTCGACAAATGCCCATTTCCCAATCTAATAAAATCCCTTTTTATCCCTGGTGCGCGCCCATTTTCTTAGGTGTAAGAAGTGCCCCATTTTCGCCTCTGATAATTAGCCTTTTTTTAACACGTGCCTCTTTTCTTTTCTATTAAGTTTCTTAACCATTTTGATAAGTGTCCCCTTTTCCTCTCATCATTAAACTTGCCCCTAATTTCAAGCGTCTAAGAGCAGTTTCCCACAAAGACCACTCGCTACGCTCCCTCGTAGTTATATATGTTATAACTAATTAACTTATCAAAGGTCTTTTCAGTCTTTCGTTATGAGAATGTAATATAATCCCATCAGGGTTGGGTTTTTCCTCTTTATGGGATATATTTTTTAGCACTGCGACCTCAAAAAACTTAAACATTTTCTTTGCTCGCAAATGATTTTCAGACCATCGCACCCAACTGAAAAGTATGACGCTTTAGCAATATCTTCTATGATGTATAAATAGAAACAAATATTTAAATCATTTCTGATAAGGTAATCACAATAGTATATACCAATGTCGATAAATCCCTTTGAAGGTGCCATTTTTTTCCACAAAGTGCCCCTTTTCTGTTGGTGCCCCCCTCCCACTTTGGAAGTCGCTCCGCCGCTTAAAGGATCAATGCTTGTTCACACCTATCGATGTGAAATGGGTATTCACACATACTACCATTTCATATCATTCATAAATGACGATCAATGTTGGATTTTTGCAGTCTTCATCTTAAATCGGAATTTTGATCATGATCCCGTCTTCTGATCAAAAATTGTAGAGTGAACAGACATCAGAGATTTATTCAAAAAACAACGGCAAATATTATTTAATCAAATTAAATCCAATTGTAAGTGAGCAATCGCGCCGTGGGGGGGGGGGGGTAGTGAGCACATTTGTTTTGTTTTTTTGGCCATCGAACATTTGAAATTTGCACCCCCCCCCCCCTCCCCCCATGAGCGCCAAGGGGCGGGGGCATCCCCAAACAATTTACAAATCACGTGTTTTTACATGTTTTTTTCCCCAGGGGGGGGGGGGGCGGGCCCCCTGCCCCCCCCCCTGGATCTGCCACTGACCAATCCTATAAATTCAGAATTCCCCAAAGGCATGAATAATACTCTACAAGTGTATTTAGCGTCCCATATCAATCCGGAAAACAAAAAAAGATCATCCTTCCTGTGACTTTTTCTTAGCGTCCCATATCAACCCGGAAAAAAAATGAGAATCCTTAACAATATAATTGTTGGGTTATAAACAGGATACTTATTTTTAGTTTCCTCTTCCGTTTTCTGCATAAAATGCGTTCCCAATAAACAAATTCACGTGAAAATCCCGTCAATATCAAGGTATCGACTTGAACAGATTTACGTTCTTCAAACACTTGACATTTACGTGATTATGTTAACACGTTTCATGCACTAGGTAACTTATTTAGTACACTAAATCACGCAATTGTCACTGGAATATCACCATTATAATAACGTGATTATCCCTACCTTGGAGACCATGGTTTGTAAACCTAATACTCCCGTTTTTGTTTGGTTATGACATTACATCTTCATCAACGAAATTATCATATTCTTTAGAAGTTTTAGAATCGCGTCACAAAAACACGTGAAGCGTTAGTGATAGTTTTAGTCAAAATATCTGCGTGAAATTCACATGAATATTAAAAGGCTGACTTGAGATGAATCATGTTCTTCATTCACGTGCAGCAGATTAGCGACAAGTCGCGTATATGCACTAATCACCCACAGAAATCGATATGAGCAATCACCGACGGTATTTGGGGGGGGGGGGGGGTCTTTTCCGGTAGTGTACATGACATTCCAAAAAATTGACGATTAAAAAAAAAAAATGTTTGGGATGTGTAAATGGGCCTACAGAATAAGTAAAAAAAAAAAAAATCTCTTGTTGTTGCCTCTATATCATATCAATCCCCTGCCAACAAAGAAAATAATTGGCACCAGATTCTTTTTATCATTGGGGAAATTGTTTTATGAGCATAATGAGAAGCTATCTCCCTTAAATAAAAGACTAATCAGTTCTCATAATTTCAGTCAAACAGTTTCTTCAATCAAATCAATACAACCAATCCATAAAATGCAGATTTTCCCAACGTCATGGATATACATGTACTTTATTAGTGTACTCAGCGTAACGTATAAATCCAAAAAAAAAAAAAAAAAATGACAATCCTTCCTGAAATCGGAGTAGCCATGGTGACAAGCCATTTAGTTTCACTTGTGAATATCGATACTATTGGGGTTTTGTTTTTATTATAATTGTTGCGTTATATACAGCATACTTATCTTTCGTTTCCTCCTTCTTTTTCTGCATAAATTGCGTAGGAAGGCGCGGGGGGGAATTATTTAAACAATAAAATAATTTTCGCACAGCTAGAAAGAAAAAGGCTTGCCTCTTAATAAGTATTCGCATTCTGCCGAAAGTACAAAACATTCCCTTCTAATTCCACTTCTTCTCCCCTGTCTCTCCCTCTCTCTATCTATTTATCTTCCTCTCTCTCTCTCTCTCTCTCTCTCTCTCTCTTCCTTTCTCTACCCCTCTCTCTCTTCCTTTCTCTGCCTCTCTTCCTCTCTTTCTTTTCACCCTTCCTCCCTCCACATTCCCCCCATTAGGTACTTCCTCTCAGTATGCATCTCGTAATCTCTCTCTCCCTTTCTCTCTGTCTCTTTCCATCTCTTTCTTTCTCTTACTGCTTTCATGGCTTTTGTTCCCTCACTTCCTTCTCAAATTCCGCTTTTCTGTGTGCTTTCTCTCATTACTTCTCTCTCCCTCTCTCTTTCTCTCCCCCTCCCTTTTCTCTCTCTCTCTCTCGCTCTCTGCCTTCTCTGTCTCTCTGTCTCTCTATACTGTTCTCCCCGCCCTTTCCTTTCCACTCTCTCATTATCTGTGCATCTATTACTCGCTCTCGCTTCCTTTCTCTCCTATTCTCCCCCCTCTCTCTCTCTCTCTCTCTCTCTCTCTCTCTCTCTCTCAGTATCTATCTGCTTTTCTATATATATCTCTCTATCTCCCTCTGCCTCTCCGTCGTCTGTCTGTATGTCTCTATCTCTCTTTCTCTCTCTCTCTCTCTCTAACTGTATCTGCTACTTCTCTCTATATATCTCTCTATTCTTTTCTCTCTCTCTCTCCTTTTTTTATACGTCCTTATTTTTGCAGCCGATCTGTACATCTCTAGTTCTCGCTATAACTATGTTACGCTATCTCATTGAACAAACAAAGCTCCATCAATCATAACTGATGATGAAAAACTTTCTTTTGTACATGATACTTGACTTCATGTTATCATTAATCTATCAGGATTTGCTCGGTGTTTTTTTTTTTTGCTAACAGAAAAATTCGGGAATTTTTTTTCTTTAGAAACCCAGTAAATAAGGAAATAGACCTTTTGTATAACCAATGTCGCTTTGTTACTGTAATGTTACTGTAAATACTGCTTTGAAATGGAAAAAGAATATTTTGAAAAATTTCCCTACGGATTCCTTCCGTATTCAAGCCAACAAAACCAATACAAAATAGTGATCTATAAGATGGGGAATATCCACTGGTGCCCCAAAAGTAGGAGTACATAATTATTTTCTTACCTCATTTTATGAAATGGTTGTTAAAGTATATGGTTTATTCTTGATAGATACAGTTTACATCATCTATAAACTTTACTGAATAATGTATTTGACTCTTTGGATTGATCGATACATTTCTAAGAAGATATGTACTTCTACAAAAAGAAAAAAAAAGTATTCTCACGATCACTTCATCAAAAGGGGTTAAACAAAATTCAGTGTAACCATGTGGTTTCTATTGATACCGAATAAAGGTGATGACAACATAACAATTATATGATATTTCCAGTCGAAGCAGATTTTATGAACCTTGGCAGACTAGACTACAACCTTAGTCGTTTTTTAAATGTAATGCTTCCTGGGAGAAATTTCAGTTATTTAAACATATTTGTGGCTTAGGTTCAAGTCCCGTTGGTTCCAAGATTCGTTCTTGATTGTTTTTCAATATAATTCGATCAATCGATCTTATTCACTGGGTGTATTAAGCCACAAATATGTTTAAATAACCTTAGTCGTGTTTGGTAACAAGATAATTGGGATTGAAATTATGGGGTTCTTCCTTTCATAGCCGCGCTAAACACGACAAATGAGGTAAATATAATATTCGTAGTTATAACGATTTTTTATTTATGTATAAAATGAAATATATTTATACAAGATATAAACATGATAAGCAAAGCAGTATTTCATTGCGGTCCTGATTAAAATACATAGGCTACAACAAATTGTAAAAGTAAACACAATTCAAATAGAACAAACAAATTTGAAAATTTACAGATCAAGTTTACAATGCGAAACAAAAGATTTACAAAAGATTTACAATGCCATATTGAAAATATAATGAAAATAAGATAAACGAAAAACCATACAAAAACATACGATAAGGAAGCCCCAGCCACGGACTCGGAATGAACCATCAGAAGAAGAAGAAGAGGGAGAGGAAAAAGAAGAAGGAGATGAAGAAAATGATGATAATGAAGAAGAAGAAGAAGATGTTGAAGAAGTAGAAAAAGTGAAGATAAGGAAGAAAAAGAAAAAGAAAACAAAAAGAAAAGAAAAAGAAAAAGAAAAAGGGAAGAGAAGGAATTAAGGAATAAGGGAGATTATTACATACATTTGAACCAGAAAACATTAGAGACCTATACAAACATTCCAGATCCCTGATGAGCATACGACATTAAGAGTATTATAGTTACGGGTTGGGATATCATGACGATCGACTACCATTTCAATATGATTGCAATCTACTTGAGGCTAATCCATGTATACATCTAAGCATAATGTTTGCTAAGAAATAATCCCGACGTTGCGTAAAGGTTAACCATTCAATTTACCTCATTATTTTCGCCGAGATAATGCCGTAATCGTGATAGTGTGTTAATGTGATAGTGCGCGGACCCCTAAGTAATTTTCCCAAAATGAGAAATAATAATAATAATAATAACAATATTTATAAAGCGCAACATATCCATCTCTAGAGATGCTCAAGGCGCATACAAATAATTTAAATTAATATTCAACATACTTAAGATTAAAGAAATATTAAATGTTAACTTGCATTAGATCATACAACTTCATGGTGCCAAGGTACATACATGTACAATGTGGCACAGTGCGATTGTTTGTTTTGCATGCATTGTATAAAAAGAACATTGAAATTTAACAATATGCATTGAGCATCAGGTGAGTTTTAAGCCCAGTTTTGAAAGTAGAGAGAGTGTTGGCCGTCTGAATAGAGAAAGGTAACTTATTCCACAAAGAAGGAGCTGCTGATGCAAATGCTCTGTCCCCCCCCCCCCCAATTTCTTTTGGTACGTATTTATTTAAGTCTAATAAAAAAAAGCATAGTCTCTACATGGAAGAATATTGGTTGTATAGTAATTAGCGAGAAAAATAATAATTGTGTTAATGTAACCAGTAAGAAGATATTATAAGTTAGTCATTTGGAAAGCTGTTTAATGTGTTAATTACATGTTAAATTATAATCTATTTCAATACTAAAGACATGTAATGGAATCGGTTCATTAGTAAAGCTCTTTTGTATTAGATGGTTTACTGTTTAGTAACATTACTTTTGTCTTATTCGCGTTAATGCTTAGGCGATGGTGTTCGTACCAGACTTTATCGTTATCAAGTAGCTTTACGCCCGTTATTGCCAGTGTCATATATTACGATATCGTCAGAAAAATATGACAAGCACCACTCGTCAGACATTCGGAAATATCATTGATCATTATGAGGAATATAATTAGACTTATTAAGCTACCCTGTGGAATTCCTACATTAATATATTTAATTTATGAAATATTTATATTGTTATGTACTGCTTGATTTCTATTCTGAAGGTATAAATTAAACCATATAATTAGGTTGTGAGTATTATACCATATTTTCCTTTTAAATAATGACAGCTCGTGATCAATTAAATCAAAATACTATGTTATATCCAGGATTATGAGACGATGAAGCGGATCCTAATCAAATGATCGGTTGAGAGTGTACACGTGACCAGGCATTTATTTTGCCTAACACATAATTTGCTAATGACCGGTATTAGCAAATACTAATGACCGGTCATTAGTAAAATCAGGTTTAAACATCATTTTATAAAAACATATATCACATCATCTTATGAAACAAATAATACACATCATATTGTTCGGGCATTAGTAAAATTACCCACAATCGGTCACTTTTAAACATTCCAAACACCCTCGGCTTTCGCCTCGGGCGTGTTAGACTGTTCCAAAGGTACCTTCTGTGGGTAATTCTTTCTAATGCCCTCACTGCTGTGTATTATTTGTATAAACATGCCCCGACAAGTAATCGTTCATCAAACACCTCATACCAATTCCCAATCATCATGATCTGTGTCTGATGTAAGACAGTCCGACTTCTACAAAACTACCATCAATATCTATTACTATCTATAGATTGCGAAGTCGTTCTACGAATAAGACGCACAATCGCATTCCTGTACTTCATACTAGCTAGACCAAAAACAAGTGGGTTCAACCAAAAAGATGCATAAAGAAACCAGTACATTAATATCATGCCCAATGGAGAGAAGGGCCAATTTGTTGCGATTATAATCATTGTAATAAGAAGGTAGGGTGTCCAAACTACATAACTGGCGCCAACTACGGCAGAAATAGTTATCGCAGTTTTACATCTCTCGGAGAAAGTATTTCCTTCCGCGTGACGCACGTCGGTCGTGTCACGAGACAACAAGGCCATGGCTGATGTGCGAGCAATCTTGTCCCGCTTCTTATGCGCGTAGGCAATACGCAACACTCGTAGATTAAGAAAAGTCGCTGCGATCACCAAAAAAAGAGGTGTTATTTGGTAGATCGCCATAACTCGCTGCCAAAACAGTTGAGAACCCTTAAAATCACAGTGTCCAATACGTGCACTATGAATAGATCGTCCTAAGGAGAGTGAAACTGCCATAATGATAGCTAATAAGAGCAAAAATCGGACTTTCCTCTGAGATAAAATATTGTAATACTTCAGAGGGCGCGTGACTGCGATGTATCTTTCGATAGTTATCACAAAAAGTATAGATTGAGAAAAAAGCAGGAACATTGCAGAAGCACCTGCAGCTATATTACATATCATCATCGAGTTTCTGATGATCAATGGTTTAAAATAAAAGAAGATCTGTATTCCGTAACAGATGACTCCTCCAAAGACGTCAAGTACTGCCAATAGACGAAGGCACAAACGAAGATTCCCAGTGAATAGTGAAGTATTGAATGTAAGAACAATTAGGTGACAACAATTCAGTGTCACTGCCAAGAAAAGTCCTACACACTCTAAGAAGATAACGAAGATGAACATATCAGAGTTTCGAAAGGCTTGGTAGTCATTCGCGAAAGTAGAACTATTCATTTTGATTCTGCTTCCCTCTGTGATGGCTGATAATGTTTCCAGACAGTTAAATATCTCAGTATACTATATCAAGACGAGTTTGACCATAATTATACACACCTGTTTCTGGTCAGGTCTATTGGTTGCTACCATACACGTCTATATTAATATGGTTCCAAGAAGTATGCCTTACGCTTAATACACAGGCATTAACAAGATTGTAAACGAGATTGTATGCAGACCCAAGGAAAATCTTCTTTCAATTTAATCTCAATGATTTCAGTTTTTTCAGTAATCCGATCATATAGTATATCTAACGTAGGCCCTACGTTATTTTAAGTCGATGACTACATAAACGTTGATTACGTTGATGATCAATGGTTTAACGGAATAACATATGGCGAGCTCTTGAAGACACTCAGTCATGATCACTTTGGAGTTTCGAGTTACAGCTCAGTTCTTACTAGCATCCTTGTTGTATTAGTAGTGCGTAAAGATTAGTGATACTCAACACTTGTTTTTATAATCGATGTTATATCCTTACAAAGATGGGGAAAATCCATAATGTCACGAAACAAAACCAATAAAACCAATCAAAATGATGAAGTGCAAAGAGAGATGGCCGGTATGTCATTAGTTTCGGCGATTAAGGTCTTTATAAAGATTGTTACAAGCTTTTACACTAGAGGGATACCATAATGATCTTCTTACAAGATTAGTCTCAATGATAATACGACACTTGTCTATAAGTACCTCAATTACAGGTTTGCTTTTAGTCTCGTTTATGTTCGGATATCCTGACCACGACATTATATCAGGGGCGGCGGGGCGTCATTCAAAGTGGGGGGCACCAACATACAAGGACACTTTCTATGAAAAAGAGGCACCTGGAAAGGAAAATCTCAACGCGAAAAAATATGTCATTTTAAGACATTAGTATAATCCTTACATTGTGGACATACTATCAGGGATGATTTTAATGTTTGCTTCTCTCTTAACATGGTCCAAGATACTGCTTAAAGGTATAGACCAGTTTTGGAAACGCCCCCTCTCAATAAATGAAATGAAAGCACTTATTACCAATCATGTGAATGAATATGTTTTGATGTTTGATAAATCATTTTATATATCTGGACTGGGTAGATATCGCGTATAGTCCTATATTGTACATATCTTTGTGTACAGTGCTTGTAACTTTACCAAGACTGAGCCAAATTTCTTATCATTTTGTTCCAGTGGCGGTACTCTGAATATTGTTGTAAGTTTTGTGTTATCTTTTGTTGTATCTTCCAGAAATAACACAGCGCTAATATTGTTGTAAGTTGGTATTCTGAACGTCATTTATCTTTTGAGCCAAAAACAAGTCCCTAGTTTACACTAGAAACGGGTGTAGGTGTGTGAGGATGTTTGTGTATCCAGCTAATCAAATCAATATTTACTCAAATTATATAATTATTTTTAAAAGAATTCAGTTTGACGAAAAAGTCGGCCTCCGGTGAATTCGGTGATTAATCTTAATATAAGAATCTGAACATTGTAATACACGTGCTGGCAATCGAAAACCGCGTGCCGTATATGTATTCAATTTTGCGTAGCAATGCACGGACAGAGACCGGAAGGGGAACGTGCCCCCTCGACCCCTCCCTTCCCGGCACAAATACACACACCCAGACACACACGCACACACACACACCCACAACGCCAAACTCCCCCGCGTACCCGCCACACACACACACAAGCACATTTTTGGTGCCCACCCAAGTTCCTACTATAAATGATTTTGGAGGAAAAATGTAAACAAAAAGAAATATGTACGATAGTCTAATGCATACAGTAAATGGGGGCTAAATGCGTCGTGTAACAATAATCCTTTCACAATTCATCACCCAAATAATGGGCTAAGTCAACAACACAATGAAACAAAGAAAAAAAAATCCATTATACCGCATTTTACTCTTTAGAAAATTTATAATTAGGATATTTATACACTAACTTATAACATGAAAAAAGGAGTGGAGGAAATCGGTAGGGTAGCTCCAAGGTTAATGTATCTTTGACAAACTTCAAGTTGGTTGTGTACTTGATTAGTTTAATGAACGAAAGTAGATTATTGGATAATAACATCAATGAATGACAGCTGCATCAATATTGCATTTACCATGCACATTTATAAAGCAAAGTTAATACTATGAAACTGCAATATTATGCTCCATTGACATTTTTTAATCCTTATAGGTTCCGATTTTGTGTGTTATACATGTAAAGAGTTGGGGAAAATATAATATATTCTCTGCAAACAAATATTTCATATCGGTTGAAAAAAACAAGTGTTATTTCAGCAGCTACAAAACAATTTTTTTCAATAAGACTGATATCCGCTGATCAAACCAAGATATTCGTTTTATAATTCCTCCGATAAATCAAAAAACATTTTGTACAAAGAAATGCTTGATGAACTCAGAATTGGATTTAATATTAAACTCTTAAAGGGAGGGTTGGGTTCTGTTAAAGATGAAAAATAATTTATGAGTTTTCTTGTTCTTTTTATGTCAGTTTGGAAGAATTTCATATAAAATAGATTGCAATTGAAATGTCCTTTTATTCGAAATGTGACTAGCAATACATGTAGATGAAAAGTTCGGACCAACTTGTAGTCCCGTATACCGATTTTTGTTTGCAGTGCATATGATTCCAAGCAAGACTACAGTACTGTCGTTTAGTTTGATTATTTCTAAAGTTCAAATGTCACATCGCTTCTACAGCCTTACCAATTGGTTCCAGACAGTTTCTTTAATTGCATGACCATTAGGCCTAGAAGTCAAATTTATCTCAGCTTGACGGGTTTTCATTGATTATATAATGTAGATAGTAAAGTGGAAGAATGAGAGGGTCAACGATCAAAAAATGGGTCATACAAGAACATTATTATTTTGATAATCATGCTAATGGCAGACTATTTTTAATACATGCACTCATCGTCTGACAATTCATTACGAATTAATGGTCACGTTTTGACAGATGGGTAAAGGGGTACTTGTGATAATGTAGAAGTGGGAATGGAGGTAGGGGCTGTAGTAGTGGTGGTTACGTTAAAGAAGTCATGATGGTGCAAGTACTAGTGAAGTTGTTATAAACATTTTGTATGATTAGTTTAGAAATATAACAGATTACCATCAATATCTATTACTATCTAGTAGATTGCGGAGTCGTCTTACGAATAAGACGAACAATCGCATTCCTGTAATTAATACTACATAGACCAAACACAAGTGGGTTCAACCAAAAAGTTGCACAAAGAAACCAGTACATGAATATCTTGCCCAATGGAGAGAAGGGCCAATTTGTGGCGATTATAATAATTGTTATAAGAAGGTAGGGTGTCCACACCAGATAATTGGCGCCAACTACGGCAGAAATAGTTATCGCACTTTTACATCTTTCGGAGAAAGTATTTTGTTCCGTGTGACGCGCGTCGGTCGAGTCATGTGACAGCAGGGCCATGGCTGATTTGCGGGCAATCTTGTCCCGATTCCTCTGCGCGTAAGCGATACGTAACACTTGTAGATTAAGAAAAGTTGCTGCAATCACAAAAGAGAGAGGTGTTATTTGGTAGATCGCCATAACACGCTGCCCAAACAGTTGAGAACCCTTAAAATCACAGTGACCAATACATGCACTATGAATAGATCGTCCTAAGGAGAATGAAGCTGACAAAATGAAAGCTAATAGGAGCAAAAATCGGACTTTCCTCTGAGATAAAATATTGTAATACTTCAGAGGGCGCGTGACTGCGATGTATCTGTCGATAGTTATCACAAAAAGTATAGATTGAGAAAAAGCCACGAACATTGTGGTAGCACCCACAGCTACATTACATATCCACGTCGAGCTTCTGATGGTCGAGGTATTAAAATAAAAGAAGATCTGTATTCCGTAACAGATGACTCCTCCAAAGACGTCAAATACTGCCAATAGACGAAGGCACAGACGAAGATTCCCAGTGAATAGTGAAGTATTGGATGTAAGAACAATTAGGTGACAACAATTCAGTGTCACTGCCAAAAAAAGTCCTACACACTCTAAGAAGATAACGAAGATGAACCTATCAGAGTTTCGAAAGGCTTGGGGTTCACTCACGTCAGTAGAATTATTCATTTTGATTCTGCTTCCCTCTGTGATGGCTGATAATGTTTCCAGACAGTTAAATATCTCAGTATACTATATCAAGGAGAGTTTGACCATTATAACAATCCTGTTTCTGGTCAGGCACATTGGTTTCAACCATATACGTCAATATGGTTCCCGGATTAATGCCTATCGCTTCATACACAGTTATCAAACAGACTGAATGAGTCAGTTTACGGGTAAGGCACAGCCTGTGAAGTTCTTCTTTCTACTTTTCAGTAATCCGATCTGCTAGTATATCAATAATACGTTATTTTAAGTCGAGGACTACATGATCGTTGATGATCAATGGTCTAACAGAATAACATATGGTGAGCTCTAGAAAGCACTCGGTCATGATCACTATGCAGTCTCGAGTTACAGCTCAGTACTAACTGATGCTTTTATTCTCTGAATTTTAGTTTCGGTGTCGATCACATAAATAACCTGTACACAAAGGTCGATTTGACGCAAACACACCATATTGTGATATGCAGTGCACACTCTGCCTGTCCACTGATATAGGAGATGAATTTCACTATATTTTTGTTTGTCTATATTCTCAAAGTGAGAGATGTTTATACTTACCTTAAAAGTTTTGTAAGACTATGCTTCCAAGTGCTTTGCACATGATAGAACTTTTTGATACTAGAAGCACTTCTCAGTTGAAGAATTTAGCAAGATTTAGTCGCCTTATTATGTTGAAATTTTATCCCCAAAAGAGAAAGAAAATAGTTCAAGCATTTCAGGAAGTAAAATTTACAGCTGAACCTACACGTACTTGTAGTGATAGGATAGTGAAACAACCTATTATAGAATTGTATTCACAAGTCATGCATTGCTATTTATACTTTTATGTTTGTTTGTAAAAGTCCATAAACCTCTACGAAGAAAATTCTACAAATTCCACAACTAGATCTCTATTTTTTAAGCAATGCTTTGAAAAGGTCGGTGGTACTCAACACCCATCTTTATAAACGTTGTTACATCCTTGCAAAGACGGGAAAATCCATTATGTCATGAAACAAAACAATATTATAACAATTATCAAGTTAAAAGAGGAATGGCTGGTATGTCATTGGTTCTGCGATTAAGGTCTTTCTAAAGATTGTTACAAGCTTTTACACAGGAGGAAATACCATAATGATCTTCTTTCAATATCAGTATCAATGATACAATACGAGTTTATACGAACGTATCCTTTTTTTACGCAATTACAGGTTTCAACTTTTAATTTTCAAGTTTCATTTCCATTTTTGACAAGCAATTTTATGTACAAATTATGTACAATAAAAGAATTACAAACAATCTGTTACAAAGTATACAAAAGTAAAAAAAAAAATGGCTCTAACCCACATTCATTGATTCAGCCTGAACGTGGTACAAGTGGATTTTGACACTACCTTTTGTTAAAGCCTGCTGCTTTGAAAACGGTATCATTAGACAGGGTATTATTTACCATAAACCATGAAATTGTGATTCAAGGTCACATAAATTATAACCTGTTGAATAGAGGCTACCAAAGTTGGTTACATTTTTTGTATACGCACTGTTCACCAAATCCTACGTACTTTATAATGAATCTTTCAAAATTGCTTCAAGAATCTTTTAAAATCTCATTTGATTATATGACCAGAATTCAATTTTTCTTCAAAGCTGTCTAAGTTGTCATTATTATTGTGATGAATGGATGAAAGTTAAAATCATAAATCAACAATAAATATGAGGTCTTAGAAATGACGCGGTTCGACCGCCCGCAGTCCGCTTCAAAACATGAGCTTGCAGTTTTTATTTCCTTGCTTTTAAAAGTCGAATGATTGCCACTCTATAGCTTTTCTTCATGATGAAGAAAACTACTGGATTTAGCCAGTGATTTGAATACATAATCAGGTAAAGGATGGAAGACATAAGTTTTGGAATACCAACAAAGATATTCATTAGAAGGAGAAATCCAGGCGTCCACACCAAGTAGATCGCTCCCACGACGACCGAGATCGTAATGGTGCCCTTTTTCACCTTTATGTAGCAGCAGCGCTGGCGGAATGAATCGAAAGTTGGCCGAGCTTTGTATTCTTCCAATTCTTCCTCATTATGTGGCTGTAGTTGGGCACGTGACTGTAATTGAGTACGTGACCGTAGTTCGGAGGAGCATTTACGTTTGTCATCATCTCGATCCTCATGCGATTTTGAGATGAAGAGTATGTGCACGTTTAAGATAGTTGTTAGCATGACAATTGCAAAAGGTATAACGATGTAAACTGCTACGGCCGGGGCTTGTCGGAAATTGACTAAGAAGCCTATTTGGTTCGAATGGCAGAGTCCAACAAACGCCCAATGAATAATGGGCAACTCCCCCATCAAAGCCCCACTGATGAGCGCCGCTATTATCAGTAACTTGATTCTCCCTCGGGTCAGGATAGTGTGGTATCGCAATGGTCGGGTAACCGCTATGTATCGATCAATGGTGATCAACATCAATATCATATGAGACATTCCAACAAAGGGAAACATAACACTACTGGCAATAATACACGTCGTCGTATCAGAATAAATAGAGAGATCAATTGCGATTAGCACCATCTTTCCGTAGCAGATGGTCCCTCCTAGGAGATCGACAACGATATAGTATATCACATACACTGTCGCTCATATTGGTGGAATATTTTTGTTTTACCCCAATTTATGTAATTATTTAAAAAATCTTTAAAAATAATAGATCTAGATAATAGTATACATTCTCAGATTTTATTTAATATTAATTTGACGATGTGTGTTTTGCGTGACTGCTAAAGCATGTTTATGCTACTATGCTTATCAAATAGGGGACCTACGCCATTAAGTCATAAATGACAGTAATGAGGATTAATGCCCCACAAAAGGGCACTAATATAGCACATCGACACGGTTTTGATCCTGGGGCCTCACAGTTACGAGGCCATTGCTTTGACACTGAACCATGAATGTACGCAGCGGGGGCTAGGGTAGGGGGCAGTTTCCATAAATAAAATAAAAAACAGAAAATGCAAAAAAAAATCAATAATTTATTGCATTCTACCCCGGTCCCCAACATAAACAAATCCTCTGGATGGCCATGCAGAAAGGGAAAGAGGGCACATTTTTAAAGGGAAAAAGGGACATGTAATTACAAGAGATGGCAATGAAGCACTTCTCGCACCTAATAATGGATGGAAAACAGACTTCCGGCAACGGATACGGGGCACTTATTACAAAGGAAAAAGGGCGATTACCAGAAGGAAAATAAAAAGGGCACTTATCACAAATGAAAGAGGGCATGTATTCCAGAGTTAAAGAGGGCACCTCTCAAATTTGAATAAGGGCACTTATAAGACATGCAAAGGGGCACTTACAAAAATGAAAAGAGGTCATACACATGAAAAGAGGCAATTGTCAAAATATAGGGGACACCTCTAAGATTTGAAAAAGAGGCAATTGTAAGATGTGAAGAGGCACTAATCAAAGATGGTAAAGGGCACTTCTTGTACCTGACAAGGGGCACTCACTAGAGATGAGTAGGGGCACTTATTACAAAGGGAAATGTGCACTTGTCGGAGAAAAAGGGGCAGCTATGATATTTTGATAGAGTCGTCTTTCAGAGGTGTTAGAAGGAGCATTTATGAGAAGGGGAATTGGCTCTTGTTAAAAAAAGAAAAGAGGCATTTATCAGAAGGAAAAGGGGCACTTAGTAGAAAAAAAGGGGGGAGGTGTCAAAATAAAAAAGAGGCACTTATCAGAGGTTAGAAGCGGCACTCATCAAAGATAAAAAGGGGCACTTGTCAGAAGGGAAAGGGTTACTTATTACAAAAAAGGGCACTTGTTAATGTAAGATGGGCACCTCTTATAATTGAATAGGAACGCTTATCATAGGTGAAGATGGCATTTATCAGAAGTGGTAAGAGGCACTAATAAGAATGTAGAACGGACAATTATTATAAAAACAATTTCAAAGGGGCACTTATCTGAAGTAAAAGGGGGTATTTTGTGTGAATTCCTACGCTCAGCATTGGATCAAGTCACCCTCGGTTATGCAGTAATTTTCTAGATCGTCCTCTGGATGTTGTGTCCTCGAATATATAAAAACATACTAATGTGTACATACAAGTCCTCAATTTACACTAGAAACGGGTCTAGGTGTGTGAGGATGTTTGTGTATCCAGCTAATCAAATCAATATTTACTCTAATTATATAATTATTTTTAAAAGAATTCAGTTTATCGAAAAAGTCGGCCTCCGGTGAATTCGGTGATTGTAATACACGTGCTGGCAATCGTAAACCGCGTGCCGTATGTGTATTCAATTTTGCGTAGCAATGCACGGACAGAGACCGGAAGGGGAACGTGCCCCCTCGACCCCTCCCTTCCCGGCACAAATACACACACCCAGACGAACACGCACACACACACCCACAACGCCAAACTCCCCCGCGTACCCGCCACACACACACACACAAGCACATTGTTAGTGCCCACCCAAGTTCATACTATAAATGAATTTGGAGGAAAAAATGTCAAAAAATAAATATGTACTAAAGTCTAATGCATACAGTAAATTGGGGCTAATGCGTTGTGTAACAATAATCCTTTCACAATTCATCACCCAAATAATGGGCTAAGACAACAACACAATGAAGCAAAGAAAAAAACAAAATCCATTATCCCGCATTTTACTCTTTAGAAAATTTATAATTAGGACATTTATACACTAACTTATAACATGAAAAAAGGAGTGGAGGAAATCGGTAGGGTAGCTCCAAGGTCAATGTATCTTTGAGAAACTTCAAGCTGGTTGTGTAATTTATTAGTTTAACGAACGAAATTAGATTATTGGAAAATAACATCGATGAAGGACAGCTGCATCAATATTGAATTTACCATGCACGTTTATAAAGCAAGTTTAATACTATGAAACTGAAATGTTATGCTCCATTGACATTTGTTAATCCTTATATGTTCCGATTTTGTGTGTTATACATGTAAAGAGTTGGGGGAAATATAATATATTCTGTGCCTATAATGAATACAAACATATCATATCAGTTGAAAAAAACAAGTGTTATTTCAGCAGCAACAAAACCAATTTTGTCAATAAGACTGATATCCGCTGATCAAACCAAGATGTTTGTTTAATACTTCCTTGATTAATCATAAAAACACTTTGAACAAAGAAATGCTTGATGAACTCAGAATTGGATGAAATATCAAACTCTTAAAGGAAAGGTTGAGTTCTGTTAAAGATGAAAAATAATTGATGAGTTTTCTTATTCTTTTTATGTCAGTTTGGAAGAATTTAATATAAAATAGATTGCAATTGAAATGTCTTTTTATTCGAAATTTCATTTCATTTTCATTTCATTTATTCAACCAGAATAAAAACAATTAACAATGAAAATACAATATACAACATACAATATAATGGTTAGGACCCCTAAGAAGCAGACATCTGCTTGTAATCGGGGCCCTGCAAACAAACAATAACAAGATAATGCACATAAATGAACAATAAACAGTAAAGGACTTAAATAATACAAGTACGCACAAGTACACAAACACACACGTCCATAAAGAAGGTTACAGAGAAAGAATAGAAAGAAGCGAAAAATAGGGCAGAAAGAGATAAAAGTCGACAAAAGATGGGAAAGAGAAGTACCTACTCAACCATGGATTGAAAAATACTTTTTGTATACATTGATTTAAATCTGGTAATTGTAGAACTGGATCTTAGGTCATGATTCAAGGAATTCCATTCCCGTACCCCAACGAATGATATAGAATTATACAGTGAAGTTGAACGACAGAGTGGGTAATGTAAATTTAGACGTTGACGAGTGGGGTAATTGTGAATAGAAGAATTTGTTTGGAACATATTATTAAAAACAGATGGTAACAGGTTTTTATGAAATTTAAACATAAATATACATGTATTAAGTTTGATCAAATCATATACAGGAATAATTTTCAGTTTAATAAATAATTGTAAACTTGGAGACATAAAATGACTATTTGTTATTAACCGAGCTGCACGTTTCTGTAACTAATAAATCTTGAACAGTTTTGTTTTGTAAGTATCACCTCAAATGATATTGCAATAATTTAAGTGGGGAAGAAGTGTTGCATTGTAAATATTCTTTAATATGTTCCTTGGGAGAAAATTCTTTAGTCTAGTTAAGACACCAATACTTCTATAAATTTTAGAACAAACATAATCAATATGACATTTCTAATCTAGAGTTTCTTCAATATTAGTACCTAAAAAATAACACTTAGTTCTCGTTCAATAGTAACATTCGCTATTCTAAGAGGATTGGTGACATTTGGAATTTTCTTTTTCTTTGTGTGAAAAATTACATATTTAGTTTTTTCATTATTCAAAAATAATTTATTACATTTAAACCAATCATTCAATTTTATTAACTCTTCATTTAAAATAGAAACTAAGCGTGCTACATTAGAATGAGAATAATATACAACCGTATCATCAGCAAATAATGAAAATATAAGTAATTTGGATGAACTGATTATATCATTAATATATATGATAAATAAAAGTGGTCCGAGAACCGATCCTTGCGGAACTCCAGTATTTACATCCATATAATCAGATTCGACACCATCCACCACCACATATTGTTTTCTATTATGCAAAATAATCAGAAAACCACTGATGAGGTATACCGCGTATACCGTAAATGTGACTAGCAATACAATCATGTAGATGAAAAGTTCGGACCAATTTATAGTCCCGTCTACCGATTTTTGTTTCCAGTGCATGTGATTCCAAGCAAGACTACAGTACTGTCGTTTAGTTTGATTATTTCTAAAGTTCAAATGTCATATCGCTTCTACAGCCTTACCAATCGGTTCTAGACAGTTTTTTTTTAATTGCATGACCATTAGGCCTAGAATTCAAATTTATCTCAGTTGTTGAATGTTTTCATCGATTATAAAATGTATATTGTAAAGCGCAAGAGTGAGAGAGTCAATGACCAAAAATGGGTTATACAAGAGCATTATTATTTTGATAATCACGATAATGGCAGACTATTTTTAATACATGCACTCATCGTCTGACAATTCATTACGAATTAATGGTCACGGTTTGACAGATGGCTAAAGGGGTACTTGTGATAATGTAGAAGTGGGAGTGGTGGTAGGGGCTGTAGTAGTGGTGGTTACGTTAATGAAGTCATGATGGTGCAAGTACTAGTAAAGTTGTTATAAACATTTTGTATGATTAGTTTAGAAATATTACAGACTACCGTCAATATATATTACTATCTAGTAGATTGCGGAGTCGTCTTACGAATAAGACGAACAATCGCATTCCTGTAATTAATACTACATATACCAAATACAAGTGGGTTCAACCAAAAAGTTGCATAAAGAAACAAGTACATTAATATCATGCCCAATGGAGAGAAGGGCCAATTTGTGGCGATTATAATAATTGTTATAAGAAGGTAAGGTGTCCACACCAGATAACTGGCGGCAACAACGGCAGAAATAGTTATCGCGCTTTTACATCTTTCGGAGAAAGTATTTTGTTCCGTGGGACGCGCGTCGGTCCAGTCACGTGACAGGAGGGCCATGGCTGATTTGCGGGCAATCACGTCCCGCTTCCTCTGCGCGTAAAGCGTTGGTCACATCCCACCGTGCGTGTTTTAGTCCGTACGGTTTTTGGGGAGGCCACGGCAACCACGTTTTTCTGAAAACGTAGGGAGGGAGTGGCAAAGGCAGGGAGGGAGTACCGGCAACGCGCGTCACACGCACTGTGTAAGTACGTGGCCCGCACGCCACGCCTGGCCGTGAACGGTTGCGTGCATCGTACGTTGCGCACGTGGTAAGTGCGTTGTACGTGCTTACAACGTACGGTCTCCGTGCGGTTGCCACGTTATCGTACGGAGGCCGTACTTACAAGTGCTGCTCACGTACGGTGTCCTTACTCACTCGCATGTTGTAAGTGCGTGCACGTGCGATGAACTCGGTGTATATATAGGACGACATTCCGATGTTCTCCAGAAGTCCCAGCTGTTGCTGCCTCAAGATGCCGCCCATTCCACCGAAGAGACTATATACTGCATAAATCAGTGCGAACAACGTGCGTTGTAGGTGCTTACTCGGTACGGTCCACGTGAGTTCTGCGTGCTCATTGGATAGCTGAAGTGGGGAAGTGGCGAGTAAGCACGGACCACGCACTTATCACGTGCGCCTTTAAAAGACGCATGGAGTCAGTGCGTTGTGTGCTCGTTGGCAGTACCGGGCACGCACGTCACACGCACTGGGGTGAATCGGTAGCCCGAACGCAGCCCGAACGCAGCGAAAGTTCCTCGTGCACTAAAAGTGCTACGGTGTGTCTGCGTGCTCCCAAATCCGTACGGAGGCGGTACTCATCACGTACGGATACCCAAAGTTTGCCCACGTTTTTGCACGTAGACAGCACGCACTTGCAAGTACGGCGGATTGTGACCACCGCATAAGCGATACGTAACACTTGTAGATTAAGAAAAGTTACTGCAATCACAAAAGAGAGAGGTGTTATTTGGTAGATTGCCATAACTCGCTGCCAAAACAGTTGAGAACCCCTAAAATCACAGTGACCAATACATGCACTATGAATAGATCGTCCTAAGGAGAGTGAAGCTGACATAATGAAAGCTAATAGGAGCAAAAATCGGACTTTCCTCTGAGATAAAATATTGCAATACTTCAGAGGGCGCGTGACTGCGATGTATCTGTCGATAATTATCACAAAAAGTATAGATTGAGAAAAAGCACGAACATTGAAGAAGCACCCGCAGCTAGATTACATATCCTCATCGAGTTTCTGATTATCGATGGTTTAAAATAAAAGAAGATCTGTATTCCGTAACAGATGACTCCTCCAAAGACGTCAAATACTGCCAATAGACGAAAGCACAAACGAAGATTCCCAGTGAATAGCGAAGTATTGAATGTAAGAACAATTAGGTGAAAAAAAATTCAGTGTCACTGCCAGGAAAAGTCCTAAACACTCTAAGAAGATAACGAAGATGAAAATATCAGCGCATCGATGGGCCTGGGTGTCATTCGCATCAGAAGAATTATTCATTTTGATTCTGCTTCCCTCTGTGATGGCTGATAAAGTTTCCAGACAATTAAATATATCGGGATACTATATCAAAGAGAGTTTGAATACTGTAATACACTCCTGTTTCTGGTCAGATCTATTGATTGCTACCACGTCTATATTAATATGGTTCCAAGAAGTATGCCTTACGCTTAATACACAGGCATTAACAGACTGTTCATGAGTCAGTTTACGGGCTATATACAGAGCCAAGGAAGATCTTCTTTCAATTCAGTCTCAATGATTTCAGTTTTTTCAGTAATCCGATCTTATAGTATATCTAACGTAGGCCCTACGTTATTTTAAGTCGAGGACTACATAAACGTTGATTACGTTGATGATCAATGGTATAACGGAATAACATATGGCGAGCTCTAGAAGACACTCAGTCATGATCACTTTGGAGTTTCGAGTTACAACTCAGTACTTACTAGCATCCTTGTTGTATTAGTAATGCGTAAAGATTGGTGGTACTCAACACCTGTTTTTATAATCGATTTTATATCCTTGCAAAGATGGGGAACTCCATAATGTCACGAAACAAAACCAACAAAACCAAAAAACCAATACAAACGATGAACTGCAAAGAGAGATGGCCGGTATGTCATTTAGGTCGGCGATTAAGGTCTTTATAAAGATTGTTACAGGCGTTTACACTAGAGGGATACCATAATGATCTTCTTACAAAATTAGTCTCAATGATATTACGACACTTGTCTATAAGTACCTCAATTACAGGTTTGCTTTTAGTCTCGTTTATGTTTGGATATCCTGACCATGTACATTATATCAGGGGCGGCGGGGCGTCATTCAAAGTGTGGGGGGGAGCACCAACATAAAAGGACACTTTCTAGGAATAAGAGGCACCTACAAAGGAAAATCTCAACGCCAAAATATGTCATTTTAAGACATTAGTATATATCCTTACATTGTGAACATATTACCAGGGATGATTTTAATGTTTGCTTCTCTCTTAACATGGTCCAAGATACTGCTTAAAGGTATAGACCAGTTTTGGAAACGCCCCCTTTCAATAAATGAAATGGAAGCACTAATTACCAATCATGTAAATGAATATGTTTTGAATAATACGTGATGATACAAATTTTGCCAGGAAACCGCCTACTAATTGATATGTTTGATATTTAAAATCATTATATATATCCGGACTGGGTAGATATCGCGTATAGTCCCATATACATATTTTTGTGTACAGTGTTTGTAACTTTACCAAGACTGAGCCAAATTTCTTATCATTTTGATGATTCCAGGGGCGGTATTCTAAACATTGTTTTAAGTTTTGTGTTATATTTTGTTGTATCTTCCAGAGATAACACAGCGCTAATATTGTTGTAAGTTGGTATTCTAAACATCATTTTATCTTTTGAGCCAAAAAAAAGGTCCTTAGTTTACACTAGAAACGGGTCTAGGTGTGTGAGGATGTTTGTGTATCCAGCTAATCAAATCAATATTTACTCAAATTATATAATTATTTTTAAAAGAATTCAGTTTGACGAAAAAGTCGGCCTCCGGTGAATTCGGTGATTCATCTTAATATAATAATCTGAACATTGTAATACACGTGCTGGCAATCGTAAACCGCGTGCCGTATGTATTCAATTTTGCGTAGCAATGCACGGACAGAGACCGGAAGGGGAACGTGCCCCCTCGGCCCCTCCCTTCCCGGCACAAATACACCCACCCAGACACACACGCACACACACACCCACAACGCCAAACTCCCCCGCGTACCCGCTTCACACACACGCACACACACACATGCACATTTTAGGTGCCCATCCAAATTCCTTCTATAAATGATTTTGGAGGGAAAATGTCCAAAAAAAAATATGTACGATAGTCTAATGCATACAGTAAATTGGGGCTAATGCGTTGTGTAACAACAATCTTTTCCCAATTCGTCACCCAAATAATGGGCTAAGTCAAC
Organism: Strongylocentrotus droebachiensis; assembly: GCA_035222895.1. Lineage (NCBI taxonomy): Eukaryota > Metazoa > Echinodermata > Echinoidea > Camarodonta > Strongylocentrotidae > Strongylocentrotus > Strongylocentrotus droebachiensis. The sequence continues at coordinate 83,228 of JAVYIG010005014.1, forward strand.
AACACAATAAAGCAAAGAAAAAAACAAAATCCATATACCGCATTTAACTCCTTAGAAAATTTATAATTAGGACATGTATACACTAACTTATTAGCTGAAAAAAGTAGTGGAGGAAATCGGGAGGGTAGCTCCAAGGTTAATGTATCTTTGACAAACTTCAAGTTGGTTGTGTACTTGATTAGTTTAACGAACGAAAGTAGATTATTGGACAGTAACATCGATGAATGACAGCTGCACCAATATATTGCATTTACCATGCACGTTTATAAAGCAAACTTAATACTATGAAACTGAAATGTTATGCTCCATTGACATTTTTTAATTCTTAAAGGTTCCTATTTTGTGTGTTATACATGTAAAGAGTTGGGGGAAATATAATATATTCTATGCAAACAAACATTTCATATCGGTTGAAAAAAACAAGTGTTATTTCAGCAGCAACAAAACCATTTTTCCAATAAGACTAATATCCGCTGATCAAACCAAGATATTTGTTTAATAATTCCTTTGATTAATCAAAAAACACTTTGTACTAAGAAATGCTTAATGAAATATAATATATTCTTTGCAAACAAAAATTTCATATGGGTTTAAAAAAAAAGTATTATTTCAGCAGCAACGAAATTTTTTTTCTTCAATAAGACTGATATCTGCTGATCAAACCGAGATATTTGTTTTAATAATTCCTTTGATTAATCAAAAAACACTTTGTACAAAGAAATGCTTAATAAACTCCGAATTGGATGAAATATCAAACTCTTAAAGGAAAGGTTGAGTTCTGTTAAAGATGAAAAATAATTGATGAGTTTTCTTGTTCTTTTTATGTCAGTTTGGAAGAATTTCATATAAAATGGATTGCAATTGAAATGTCCTTTTATTCGAAATGTGACTAGCAATTCATGTAGATGAAAGTGAGGACCAATTTATAGTCCCGTATAACGATTTTTGTTTGCAGTGCATGTGATTCCAAGCAAGACTACAGTAAATGTCGTTTAGTTTGATCATTTTTAAAGTTCAAATGTCACATCGCTTCTACAGCCTTACCAATTGGTTCCAGACAGTTTCTTTAATTGCATGACCATTCGGCCTAGAAATCAAATTTATCTCAGCTGTTGACGGGTTTTCATTGATTATAAAATGTAGATAGTAAAGCGGAAGAGTGAGAGGGTCAACGATCTAAAAATGGGTCATACCAGAACATTATTATTTTGATAATCATGATAATGGCTTTCCAGGCGCTGTTTTGCTGCTGCCACACACACACTTCTGCTCCCTAAATGTCATCTGTTTTGGGCTACTTTCTCTTTGTTTTTCACTTCAAAATTTGGATCATGTTGAGTTTATGTTTCAGAGCATCTCCTGATCAAGATTGGAGTGATTTTATCGTAATCTTCTTGGTGGATTTTTGATGTGTTTTTCTTGTACCTGGTTGTGACTTTCCTACATAGAACTTGTGCATCCATTATACACATTAGCCTTTTCACTTTGTTGGCTATTGGAATGCAAATGAGTGCTTTGTGCATCACCAACAGGATATGGTCAACAATAGATATGGATCGGTTCAGTGCCTACAGCCATTGAAATACAGCAGGTCCCAGCTGCTTGCACTAAGAAGTAAAGCTATCAAACAAATACCTTTTGATGCTTATTGTGCTTTGAAGGACAATGGCTTGCTCCATGTAAGGGGCAGGCGTGGAGGTGCCCACATGCATAAATCAAAGCATGTACATGTACAAAATGTGAAAAGTAAATTGTCATCTGATAATCAAGTTACAACAACATGCAGGAATGAACTTGATGTTAGGCACTGGAACGTCCACTCTGCACGCAACAAAACTTGCTATGTGGCTGACTATGCTATCGAACATAATGTAGATGTTTTATTCTTGACTGAAACCTGGCTACGTGAGGATGATAATGTTATAATAGGTGAACTTAAACCTCCGGGTTACTCATTCTTAAATGTCCCCCGATCATCCGATGAGGATCATCATGGGGGGATAGGGATTCTTTCTAAGAGTGAACTCAATCTGCAACTTGTTCCTGGTATTCTTCCAGATACAGTTACCTTTGAACACGCTTTGGTATCCAACACTACAAGAGACATTCACTTCGTCGTTATCTACAGACCCCCTCCTTCAGCTAAAAATGGCTTACGTACTTCCTCATTCTTATTAGAGTTTGACAACTTTATTGATGCTGCAAGTCTGCTGCCAGGTATGCTTGTGCTGATGGGTGATATGAATGTTCATTTTGATATTCCAGGGAAATCAGACGTGGCTCATGTTCTATCTTCACTCTCTGCAAATGGTCTCGTACAGAACATCTCGGAGCCAACGCACAGGTTGGGACATACACTTGACCCTATCATCACTCGTGTTGATGGTGATAGTTTGATGAACTACAAAGTTCACGTCAATCATATCTCTGATCACCACGTGGTATGTGCTTCTCTAAGAGTGTCTCATCCTGAGTTGATATCAACAAAAATATCATACAGGAACTTCAAAGACATGGATCACTCTAAATTTGCCTCTGAGCTCGCGGCTAAACTTGATGCTCCTAAAGCTAATAATGGGACTGCTGATGAATGTCCTATCAATAAGATCGTATCGGAATTCGACTCTGCCGTCCAGGAGACTCTTGACTCTACTGCTCCCATGAAGACAGTCACCATCAAGGCTCGTCGCAGGCCCAGGTGGTATAACTCGACAATAGGGGATTCACGCCGTGAACGCCGCCGATGTGAAAGGCGGTGGGGAAAACACAAGACCGATGTGAATTTGAGCGCTTTCCAAGCTGCAAAACTTCATGTCAAAAAGTGCATCACCATTGCCAAGTGTGAATACTTTACCTGTGCTCTTGAGGAGTGTACTCCAAAGACTGCCTTCCAAGTACTGAATAGGTTACTGAACACCAATGAAAAGGTTCTTCCTGTTCATGACTTGCCAGCTGCATTAGCAGACAGATTCGCCAACTTCTTCACTGATAAAGTCTTGAAGATTCGGAATGAACTTGATGCCAATGATCCCGATCCAATGTTCACATCTTGCTGTAATCGGGGGATAGGTCTTCAGTTCCGAGAGTTCGCTGAAGTATCTGAGAGTGAAGTGGAGAATATCATCAAACGTTCATCCTCAAAGAGCTGCTCCCTTGACCCTCTACCAACATGGCTGTTGAAGAAACATCTGAGAGTTGTACTTCCTGAACTTGTTCACCTTACAAACCAGGTTCTGTCTAGTGGTGTCTTTCCTACAGATCTCAAAGAGGCGCTAGTGTTACCAGTCATCAAGAAAGCCTCACTAGATAGAAATGATCTGCGGAGCTATCGCCCTGTATCAAATATACCATTTCGGTCTAAGATTATTGAGCGAATAATGCTTAGACAACTTACTGAGCACATCCAGGATAATGGACTTGCTGAGCCCATGCAATCGGCATACAAGGAACACCATAGCACTGAAACAGCACTACCTAAGATTCAGACGGATTTACTTCAAGCCATTGACAGTCAGAAAGGAGTAATGATGGTGCTGCTTGACTTGTCCGCTGCGTTTGACACAGTGGACCATAAGATTCTGCTGAATCATCTTGAAGACCATTTTGGTATTACAGGTCTCGCTCTCAAGCTTATCCATTCATACCTTGAAGACCGGAACAGCCATGTTCTAATCTCTGGTCAGCTTTCGAAAGCTTGTAGATTGCCACATGGAATTCCACAAGGTTCTGTCATCGGACCCTTGTTTTTCACCCTTTACATTCGTCCCATTGGTGATATTCTTCGGGCTCATGGAGTATTCTTTCACATGTATGCAGATGACATTCAGATCTACGTAATGTTTGACCCAACTGATCCAGTTGCAATTGATGCTTCGCTTGGCAGACTCAGTAGCTGTATCATTGAAATTCAGCGTTGGATGAATGCGAACAAGCTCAAACTCAACGATGGCAAGACTGAATTCTTTGTCTCTGCTTCACCGCATCATCGGTCATCCCATCTAATGAACGATGTCAAACTGATGATTGGTGAGAAATCATTCCAACCATGTAAGTCCATCCGCAATCTGGGAGTAACACTTGAACCATCTGTGAACTTAAGTCTTCATGTCAACCTTCTCAGCAGAAGCATCAAGTACCACCTACGTAACCTGTGGAGGGTGAGGCGGTTTATTGATAAGTCAACATGCCACGCTGCGGCAAGGGCTCTTGTCCTTTCCAGATTAGACTACTGCAACAGTCTCTTCAGTGTTCTCAGCCAGAGGGACCTTGATCGCCTTCAGAGACTCCAAAACTCAGCGGCAAGGCTTGTCTTCTCTGCTCCTCTTCGGACTCACATAACACCTCTTCGACTTGAACTCCATTGGCTGCCTGTACGACAGAGAATAGCTTTTAAGATCCTACTACTGGTCTACAAGTCTCTCAACCACCGATGTCCCCCGTACATAGCTGACTGCTTGGTTCGTCGTCCTCGAGTCCGAAATACCCGCTCATCATCATCCATCTGGCTCACTCAGTGTCTCTCTAAGAAACGTGCTGGTGAATTGTCTTTTCCATCGGTTGCTGCAAAACTGTGGAACCAACTACCTACTGCTGTGCAGACGGCCTCATCTGTTGACCAGTTCAAGAAACTACTCAAGTCACATCTATTCTGCTAGAAATTACTTATTACCAGCCTACATATACTTTACTGATCTCTGAGAAGTGTCTAACTGTTGTTTTAAGTGGCCCAAACATTGTGGAGCGTGTGTGCAGCGCTTTGTAACTGCAAGGAAAAGGCGCTATATCAAATATCTTTTGGATTGGATTGGATTGGATTGGATTTTTAATGCATGCACTCATCGTCTGACAATTCATTACGAATTAATGGTCACGGTTTGACAGATGGCTAAAGGGGTACTTGTGATTATGTAGAAGTGGGAGTGGTGCAAGTACTAGTGAAGTTGTTATAAACATTTGGTATGATTAGTTTATAAATATTACAGACTACCATCAATATATATTACTATCTAGTAGATTGCGGAGTCGTCTTACGAATAAGACTAACAATCGCATTCCTGTAATTAATACTACATAGACCAAACACAAGTGGGTTCAACCAAAAAGTTGCATAAAGAAACCAGTACATTAATATCATGCCCAATGGAGAGAAGGGCCAATTTGTGGCGATTATAATAATTGTTATAAGAAGGTAAGGTGTCCACACCAGATAATTGGCGGCAACAACGGCAGAAATAGTTATCGCACTTTTACATCTTTCGCGCGTCGGTCGAGTCACGTGACAACAGGGCCATGGCTGATGTGCGAGCCATCTTGTCCCGCTTTTTATGCGCGTAGGCAATACGTAGCACTTGTAGATTAAGAAAGGTTGCTGCAATCACAAAAGAGAGAGGTGTTATTTGGTAGATCGCCATAACTCGCTGCCCAAACAGTTGAGAACCCTTAAAATCACAGTGACCAATACATGCACTATGAATAGATCGTCCTAAGGAGAGTGAAGCTGACATAATGAAAGCTAATAGGAGCAAAAATCGGACTTTCCTCTGAGATAAAATATTGTAATACTTCAGAGGGCGCGTTACTGCGATGTATCTGTCGATAGTTATCACAAAAAGTATAAATTGAGAAAAAGCCACGAACATTGTGGTAGCACCCACAGCTACATTAGATATCCACGTCGAGCTTCTGATGGTCGATGGTTTAAAATAAAAGAAGATCCGTATTCCGTAACAGATGAGTCCTCCAAAGACGTCAAAAACTGCCAATAGACGAAGGCACAAGCGAAGATTCCCAGTGAACAGTGAAGTATTGAATGTAAGAACAATTAGGTGACAACAATTCAGTGTCACTGCCAGGAAAAGTCCTACACACTCTAAGAAGATAACGAAGATGAACATGTCAGAGTTTCGAAAGGCTTGGGGTTCATTCACGTCAGTAGAATTATTCATTTTGATTCTGCTTCCCTCTGTGATGGCTGATAATGTTTCCAGACAGTTAAATATATCGGGATACTATATCAAGGAGAGTTTGATAATTATAACAATCCTGTTTCTGATCAGGTACGTTGATTTCAACCATACACGTCAATATGGTTCCCGGATTAATGCATATCGCTTTATACACAGTCACCAAACAAACTGTATGAGTCAGTTTACGGGTAAGGCATAGCCTGGGACGGGTTCCTCTTTCTACTTTTCAGTTATCCGATCTGCTAGTATATCCAAGAAACTTCTTGGTATATCTATAATACGTTATTTTAAGTCGAGGACTACATGAACGTTGATGATCAGAATAACATATGGTGAGCTCTAGAAAGCACTCAGTCATGATCACTATGCAGTCTCGAGTTACAACTAGATCTCTATTGTTTGAGCAATGCTTTGAAAAGGTCGGTGGCAATCAACACTCGTCTTTATAAACGTTGTTTCGTCCTTGCAAAGACGGGGAAAATCCATAATGTCATGAAACAAAACAATATTATAAAAAATGATCAAGTTAAAAGAGGAATGACTTCTATGTCATTGGTTCCGCGATTAATGTCTTTCTAAAGGTTGTTACAAGCTTTTACACAGGAGGAAATACCATAATGATCTTCTTTCAATAACAGTCTCAATGATAAATTACAAGTTTATACGAACGTCTCCTTGTTTTTACGCAATAACAGGCTTCAACTTTCAGGTTTCAAGTTTCATTTCCATTTTTGACAAGCAAAATACAAATTATGTACAATAAATTAATTACAAACAACCTTTTACAAAGTATACAAAAGTAATTATACAAGTGTACACAGTTATGTTTCGTTTGCATAAAAAAATACATTATTTATATAATACTTAATAAAGCTACAAGGAAATATAAGATAATGTTATACATACAATCTAAATCAACATGAATTTAAAAATATTGAGTAGATAATATGTCAAGTGTAAATGGAGTGTGGCTGCAGCAAGGTCGATAATAAATCAAAAGTCTGAACAAAGGCTTCTACAGGAATTCATAGCTTTAATTGGAGTAATCATGTCGTTCCAATTCATTCCATTTCGTTTCATTCCGTGAAATTCCGTGAAAACTGTGGATAAAATTACAGATAAAGAATAATAAATATAAGTACATCATAGCATCATCAATATAGCAATAAACACAGTCTCTTTGAGAAACTCATAAAATAATGTACATATTGTGTCATGATCTTTATAACTCATTAAAATAACCCCAGTCACTATTCTTGTCCATCTGCATTAAATGGCTTTACATAAATACAAACTCACACTACAAATGTCACAACTAGATTTCACTATAGCTTGAATCGATGAACTAAACAATTATAAACTCCAAATCTCTACTTAGTGCTTCAGCACTCTCATAATAATCTTCAAAGTATTTAACAATATCTTCACTAGTTATCACTTTTCTTAATATAAAGTCAAATGTACATATATCATAAACAGCATGGGCTTGCATGTCTTACATTACATTGCATACTAACATGAACATCTCTCAGTAAGAAGTTCAAAACATACACACTAATTTACACTTTATGTTTCGACCATTCATAGAAATACATTCAATATATAACAAAACTAACCTCTTTGCCTGACATAATGACAAACTTAGAACTGAAATCTCCTTGATGCTCTGGCAAAAAGGGGATTCTTGGACCTCAACACAACCATGTTCTTGTAGCCTTCTGAGTGTTTGATATCAAGTGGTTATCAATAGATGGCGCTATACAAGGCACCTTGCCTGATGAAGTGCTATTACAAATATATGTGTATTCATGTCATGCATCAGTAGTACAAGAAACAAATGACTTTGGTGATAACTTAATTAAGTGCAACTGTCACAACATGGAGGGATCCACCAACAAGCAGAGCTAGTAGAGTGTGGACCCCTCAACAAATAATGTTATAACAAATAAGCACAAAATTAAAAGAAATTTTTCACAACAGGTGTTGTGTCTACGGAGACTTCTGAAGAGAACTTGTTTCAACGTATCAGACGGAGTGTGGAAGCACAAGGGTAGAATTATGAACTAGACCTACATGGACAAGATTATATAACAGAAAAGGGATGAGTGGATGTGGGGAGCATGACCGAAGGACAGTGTATATAACCAAATAGGAATTACGTAGGAATTAAAGAGAGGCTGAGCGCACAATTTTAATTAGCACAAATTGCGAATAATCTTGCTTTTACTATCGTTTATGTTTGGATATCCTGACAATGTACAATATGTGTACACACTTACGGTTCTAGATGAGGATGATGATGATGATAATGATGATTACAATGATAATAATAATAATAATGATAATAATCCCCTACCTGTTGCATGCCGAATATGGCGTGATCCACGCATTCGTACGCTCAGCCTTTGATCACGTTACCCTTGGTTATGCAGTAAATGTTCAGATCTTCCTCTGGATAATGTGTCCTCGGACATGCAAAAACAAACTGATGCAGAGGCAGCGGAGCCGGGGGCAAGGGGGCGCACAGTGCCCCCACACTTTTCCAAGTACCCCTTTTTACATAGGAAAGGGGCCCCTTTTACTTCAGATAAGTGACCCTTTTATTTTGTAATAGATGTCCATTCCACATTCTTATAAGTTTCTCTTACCACCTTTGATAAGTGTCCCCTTCACCGATGATAATTGCCCCTATTAAACAAGTGCCCTTTTCTGTTGTAATAAGTGCCATTTCCCCCTTCAGATAAGTGCTCATTTTCACCTTTGACGACACGTGCCCCCTTATATTTCTTATAAGTGCTACTTTTCCTTCTGATGAATGCCCTTTTACATCATTGATGAGTGCCTCCCTTCTCACCTCTAATAATTGCCCCCTTCACCGATGATAATTGCCCCTATTAAACAAGTGCCCTTTTCTGTTGTAATAAGTGCCATTTCCCCCTTCAGATAAGTGCCCATTTTCACCTTTGACGACACGTGCCCCCTTATATTTCTTATAAGTGCTACTTTTCCTTCTGATGAATGCCCCTTTACATCATTGATGAGTGCCTCCCTTCTCACCTCTCATAATTGCCCTCTTTTATTTTGACGCTTACCTCATAGTATTTCTAGTAAGTGCCCTTCTTCCTTCTCACACATTACCTTTCTAAAACGTCAGATTAATGCCTCTTTTAAAATATCATATAGGTGCCTCTTTTTTCTCGGCAACTGCCCCATTTCCTTTGTAATAAATGCTTCTTTCTATTCTCATAAGTGTCTTTTTCATCTCTTGTGAGTGCCCCTTGTCAGGTGTGAGTAGTGCCCCATTTTCACCTCTGATAATTATAATTGTTACTGTGACACGTGCTTCTTTTCTTGTTAACTTTGGATATGTGCCCCCGCTTCCTTTCACCATAAAATGTGCTCCTAAGTTAAAGCGACTAAGAGCAACCTGTTCTTCACTTTCGCCCAGAGCTTGATCGCATGTTAATACCATTGTGTTTCTTATTAAAGTTCTTTTCAGTCTTTCATGATTAGGTGTTTTTTTTCCCTTTATAAGATATAATTTTGCCGCATATGTATTCACCTTGGCGTAGCCGGGGACAGATACGTGAAAGGGAACTCGCCCCCTCGCCCCCTCCCATTCCGACACAAATACGCACACCCAAACAAACACACCCACAACGCCACACCCCCCCCCCCCCCACGGAGCCCAAGTTCCAAGTTCATCCCATAAATGATTTTGGAGGAAAAATGTCAAAAATAAATAATTAAAATAGTATAATGCATACAGTTTATGGGGGCATATGCTTTGTGTAACAACAATTTCTTTCACAATTCATCACCAAAATAATGGGCTGAATCAACAACAACAACAACGAAAACCACCATATATTGCATTTAACTCAGAGTCTTTAAAAAATTTAAATTAAGATATTTATATACAGGGTCGGCGATCCCGGGGGACGGGGGGACACGTCCCCCCCCCCCCCCTCGATTTTTGTAGGGGGGGGTCCTCCCCCCAGGAAAATTTGAAAAAGTGCAAAAAAATAATGTACAGCAAATACTGACTGCAACACACTATTAGGCTTTGGAGGGCCCAAGAGTGCAGCGTTTAGACAAATAAAAATGCAAAAATCTTCTGGCTCGGGAGCTATGCTCCCTCGAATAATATCCTTCAAAATGTACAAGTATATATTGTAAATAGTAAATAGTGAAGTGTGAAAAAAGTATATTGTTTGTTTTCATACTATAGTTTTGCTAAGGAATATAATTTTGTAATACAACAAAACTTTAAAACCTGTGAGGGGATAGTCACTTTCGTCACCTTCACCCCTCTAGTTCACTATGCTCACTAACTCGTGCTTGGGGCAGTCCCCCCCCCCCCCCCACCCCCGATAAAATTCAAACGTGGTTTATTTATAATTCTATACCAGTGACTAATTTACAAATGTTACTGAAATGGCATGATTTTCCCTGAGCTTCCGGGGACTCTGCCCCCTGTACCCCACCAAGGACCCTGAGGCGGGCCCCTGGTTGCTCAGCTGACCACAATAATAATTTGGTCTCACTAGTATTTCGCTATAGTTAGTTAAGAAGAATATTTTTCTTCTCATAGTACCTTCGGTTGGAATAACCGACCGTCATCTAATCATGTCATATATATGTGTATAGTCAACAACTGCATTATTTTCTCTCCTCATAATTCGATGCTTTGTTACGTGTTTTGTACCTCGAGAATGAAAGTTGGACGGGTTGAATTAGGGCATTTGTAGAGTACCTTTAGATGTAAGCTTTAATATGTCACATTTTCAAGAAACATCAATCGAGACGAATCAATTGTTCATATACACCAAAATGTACAAAACTTTGTAAGAGGTGAATAATATATATATATATAGTGAGAGAGAGTGAGTGAGTGTGTGTGCATGTGTGTCTGGGTGCGTGTGTGTGTGTGTTTTCGTGTTCTTATATACAGTGCGTCCCAGAAAAAACGAAACCGAGAAGAATCGATGTTCTATCATAACTTAATCACAACTATAATTAATGAATGATACATATTTGGAAAGCTTAGAGTCTCCTCTTTCATGTGATGCTACTCAGATGATGCATATTTCACGCATGAGTGATTAAAAGCAATTTGAAGGAAGGAAACCAAAAAGACATTTGGCGGGCGGTATCTGAATTTCGAAGAAAAATTCACATTTCTAGAAAGTTGAGTTTCTGCCCTTTCATATGACACCTCAATCAGGAAAAAAGAGCGAAGAGTTACAAAGTTCTGTTCGTTTAAAGTAGCCCTTACATTTTCATAATTTTAACAAACGAATTCGTTTTCACTGGGTGCCTGCCGTAGCAAAAAGCAGATTTGACAAAAGACTTAACTCCGTTTCGTTGACAATCAGCCATGCATGAAGGCTCTCGTCTACGGCTGATTGTCACATGAGTAGCATCACATGAAAGAGGAGACTCTAAGCTTTCCAAATATGTATCATTCATTAATTATAGTTGTGATTAAGTTATGATAGAACATCGATTCTTCTCGGTTTCGTTTTTTCTGGGACGCACTGTATATATACTTGGCATACATACTAATACTTTACATATAATGGAAGCATTTAAACCATACGTTATGACTTCAAACAAAACATCGAGTGCAACGAATTTATTTGCATTAATTATGTTCAGGTTTAATTTGTCAACTCAAAATTGCTAATGACACTTGGTTATTACTAAGGCACTTTGAATACCAGTGAGTGAAAACCGTTGCGATGATGGTCACAGTGATGACGGTATTAAAGAAATTCAATTGATCCAGGACATACAATCATTATACCCACATCTTTCTTAAATTGCAGGTCAAGTTCTAGATAAGGTGACAAATAATTCGTGAGCTTACTCAATATTTTCATGTTATATTGGCAAAAAGTCACAAAAGAAATGTAATCTGAAAAGGACTACTTTTCACATGCCCTCAAATCAACAAATATGAAAAGACATACGCTGATGAATAATTGAGACCAAACAATCATGTGTGTAGTCCCATATACCTTTTGTGTATGCTCAGCGTATTTATTTTCAAGATTGAGTCTTTTTTTCATAATAAATTTGATGATTGATCCCGAAACCTCGCAGTATACAGAGTGTATCAAGAAAAAAGTTACCCAACTTCCATACCCCCTAATTAAAAAGTCATGACCTATATGACTTTGACATCTATCTCATGATGATAATTAATTATTTTTCTTTCCAATGATACCATATTCATAATATTTTTAACAATAGTTAGCTGGAAGAATCGTTGAATATACTTAAATTGTTAGCCTATGTTATGTTTCACTCATTCATTGAGTTATTAATGTAAATATTTATTGGATTAATGAAAATAAAAACCTCACTTGAGAATAAGAAGAAAATAAAATATTCATAATATTTCTGCCACGGGTGACTGAGCACCAGGGTTTATAAAAAGGGTTGTCAACATCGCCGTGTTGCAAGTTTGGCTGATGGAACGGATGTGGGTCAGGCCATAGGCACGTGCTTCTTTGATCTTAAATCGTTTAAAAAGTTTAGTTATGCCTCGTGTTGCAGTGCTACATTGTGTAAATTGATGCAATGTATATATGCTTTAACGAAAACTTGTTTCAATGAATTGGATAACCTTTAATTGTTTTGAACAGCCTACTAACTTCTTCTCTCAAGATATCTAATTTCGCTCTGCTCAATTGTCCAATCATAAGGAGCACCAGCTGTTTATCTCGAATAGCAAATGAAAAATTAATGGTTAGAAAACCAAAATGCATAAAACAAAAAACAAAAAATATGACGTGAAGTATCGGAAAAATTAAGGTAGACTTTCATGAAAAAAGATAACATCTAAAACAAACTTTATCCTTTTGTTATCACTCAATGAGAAGGGTTATCTTAAACAAGAGATGCAAAGAAGGTCAAGATTGTAATCATCGTAAAAGAATATCATAATTATGCTTGTATTGAGCATTCACTTGAGTATTATTACTTCATTGTTGATATTAATCGATATTATCACATTTATTTTCTACTGGCTGGCAATGTAAATAAGTGGGCAATTGTTTTTGAAAAGAGATAACACATGAATAATGGATTTAACCCAAATTCATTGCTTCAGCCTGAACGTGGTACAAGTGGATTTTGACACCACTTTTTAAAAGCCTGCTGCTCAGTCAACAGTGGTAGCACAATTACGAAAATGGTATCATTAGACACGGTATTATTTATCATGAAATTGTGATTCAAGGTCACACAAATTATAACCTGTTGAATAGAGGCTACCAAAGTTGGTTACATTTTTCGTATACGCACTGTACAACAAATCCTACGTACTTTATAATGAATCTTTCAAAATTGCTTCCAGAATCTTTTAAGATCTCATCTGATTATATGACCAGAAATCAATTTTTCCTCAAAGCTGTCTAAGTTGTCATTATTATTGTGATGAATGGATGAAAGTTAAAATATTGAAATCATAATTCAACAATAATTATGAAGGCTTATAAATGACGCTGTTCGACCGCCCGCAGTCCGCTTCAAAACATGAGCTTGCAGTTTTTATTTCCTTGCTTTTAAAAGTCGAATGATTGCCACTCTATAGCTTTTCTTCATGATGAAGAAAACTACTGGATTTAGCCAGTGATTTGAATACATAATCAGGAAAAGGATGAAAGACATAAGTTTTGGATAACCAACAAAGATATTCATTAGAAGGAGAAATCCAGGCGTCCACACCAAGTAGCTCGCTCCGACAACGACCGAGACCGTTATGGTGCCCTTATTCACCTTTAAATAGCAGCAGCGCTGGCGGAATGAATCGAAAGTTGGCCGAGCTTTGTATTCTTCCAATTCTTCCTCATTATGTGGCTTTAGTTGGGCCCGTGACTGTAGTTGGATACGTGACCGTAGTTCGGAGGAGCATTTACGTTTGTCATCATCTCGATCCTCATGCGATTTTGAGATGAAGAGTATGTGCACGTTTAAAATAGTTGTTAGCATGACAATTGCGAAAGGTATAACGATGTAAACTGCTACGGCCGGGGCTTGTTGGGAATGGCAGAGTCCAACAAACGCCCAATGAATAATGGGCAACTCCCCCATCAAAGCCCCACTGATGAGCGCCGCTATTATCAGTAACTTGATTCTCCCTCGGGTCAGGATAGTGTGGTATCGCAATGGTCGGGTAACCGCTATGTATCGATCAATGGTGATCAACATCAATATCATATGAGACATTCCAACAAAGGGAAGCGTAACACCACTGGCAATAGTACACGTCGTCGTATCAGAATAAATAGAGGGATCAATTGCGATTAGCACTATCTTTCCGTAGCAGATGGTTCCTCCTAGAAGATCGACAACGCCAAGAACGCGAAGACAGACCCGGAGATTGGTGGTGAAGAGTGATTTTGTTGAGTTGAGGACGAGAAGATGAAGAACATTGAAAACCACAACGAGGAACACACCGATACATCCAGAACCTATCCATGCTATGTTGGATTCGTTGCCGCTACTGTTCCTGTTAAGACTGACTAAATCGGTGAATGAAGGCATTATTGTGCTTTCACCCATCCTGAATCTAGTTAGGCAACAAAGTTCTTCAAGTCAACCAGCAGTTTGCAATACAGGTACCTTAAACCAAATAGATATTACTGCTTAAATATACTCTCGAATTCGTTTCCAAAATCAATAATGATGTGACGCATGCAAGTGCTTTTCCAATAACGAGAGTGTAACGTTCCTCTAACAAAATATAAGCCCTTCATGCGGTCGAATGTTCAAGAATATCGTGACTTAGATAAATCAATAAATCATGACTGGCCGCTGGCGTACGTGGTTGAGGATGATATAAACAGGATTGCGTGCGAGAGAAATGTAAATATGATGAGTGATAAAATATCCTAACTCAACAACACCAGCGGCGTCGGTATATAAGGGGAAAGGGGTGGTAGGAGTTTAACAACCTCACGGCTGCCCCGCCCCCTAACATTGTGGCCTGCAAATATTTCAATTTTGTTGTCGGAAACTTTGTGATTTCAAAATGGGCCTATTTAGGCAAATGAGAAAGTTGAGAACTTCATACAAAACCCCATCCCCTGGTATTTAAAATAAATGTGCGCCGCCCCTAGATGAACCGGAAATACTAGCATAACACATAACAGTGGAGTCCCATTACAGCATCTGCTAACAACAAGGACGAAAGAGGAAGTAATAGTAATTTTATATCTTTAACACATGATGTTCTAGTTACTACAAATATGGTTTGTACACATCAAATTACTGAGCAAAGTACTCTGAATCAAATGCGGCACTTCCAGCGGGGGAGAGGACAGGGTGTACAGTCCCCTCACGCTCATTCAAGTACCCCTAAATTCAAATGAGTGGCCCTTTTTCTTTCTAATAGGTGCGTATTCTACATTCTTAAAATTATACTTACCACCTCTGATAATAGCCCCTTTCCCTTCTCATAAATGCTCCTCTTAACTTCTGATAAATGCAAGTATCAAAATCTGATAGGTGCCCCTTTCCATTCGACAAAGGTCCCTTTTCCTTTGCAATAATTGCCCCTTGTCAGGTACGAGATGTGCCTATTCACCTCTGATAATTGACCTTTTAAATCTGACACGTAATCATTTCACCTTTCTAATAATTGCCTTTTTTCTTTGTAATAAGAGTCCCTTCCCCTTTTCCATGTGACTAATGACCCTCTCCTTTTATAATCAATGCCTCTTTTCCATTCTCATAGGTGCCCTTTTCATCTCTGGTGGGTGCCCCTTTCCAGGTGCGAGAGCTGGGTGCCCTTTCTCACCGCTGATAAAGGCCTTTTTTTACTTTGACACGTTCTCCTTTGATTTGCTAGAAAGTGTTCTTTTCCCCGTATAAGCACACCCTTGCCATTCCTCATAATCAGGGCTCAAATTAAGTTTTTGTCCACGGGGGCTCTTCCCCCAAAAAGAGCCCCCGTGAGCCTTCTCATCGGGGCTCTTTTAGTGCTTACGGGGGCTCTTATTTTAATACAAATTTCCATTGAATTGGTACCCATGAAACTCCTAAATTCCTTGTTTTTTATCATTATCATTTATCGTCTACGAGCCGCGTAGCGGCGAGGCGATTTTTATTGTTGCTATTTTGAACCCCCGTAAGACAGTGATGTTTTCCTGACATCTACTAACATGCGGAGCATCGTCCACGAGCCGCAAAGCGGCGAGGCGATTATTTGGTGCTATTTTGAACCCCCGTAAGTGATATTTTCCTGGCATCTGCTAACGTGCGGAGCATTTTTTTGGTGCTATTTTGAACCCCCGTAAGTGATGCTTTCCTGGCATCTACTGACATCTATACTGTGTAGGTCTGGACACATGATGGCATTTTTTCTATGCACATCACATTTTCACTTGGCAGCCCCAGGGGGAGGGGGGGGGGGTAGGAGGGTTAAACCCCCTAAACCGCCTAGATCCGCCCCTGCAACATCTGTGATCTTGTTCTTCTTCTCGATATTGATTTACTGGTCGAGGTACATAATTTGCTGGTCTTTTAGAATCACCAGATTTCAGAGGATTCACACTTTTCACAACGAAAAACTTCTGCATATTTCAGTCTTTGCGTGATCGTCTCCAGCTCCAGCAGATATTGGGCGTCAGCGTGCAAACCTGTAACTACCAGCGCAGTATAGCCACTGCTGACGGCCGCACAATATAGTGCGAGCTTCCGTTTTTTTGTATCGGTAATACTCATAGAGATGGGAGAGATAGCGCCATCTAAGTTCCATTTCATTGGTTTAAGGTTTGAAAATTGATACTCAATATTGTGTTAAAGTTATATCAGAAAAGATAATCTTTATTTTATAATTCCACGTGGGCGATTTTTAATTTTGCAATCGCCCCCGTGAGCAACCTGACAGGGGCGATTATGGAGCTCACGGGGGCGAAACGCCCACCGCCGCCCCCGTGTATTTTGAGCGTTGCTCATAATATTTGCCCCTAATTGCATGCAACTTAGAAACCTTTTTTTTCTTCAATTCCCCCCATTGTTAATATAATTATGTACCTTTTAAAGACCTCTCCAGTCTTTCACGATAAGATTGTGCTTTAAACCCCATAAGGATTGTTTTCCTTTCTCTTTATAAGATGTAATAGTTCACAATGCGACCTCGCAAATCTTTTAATGTTTGCGTGCTCGCTTCGCTCTTTCGCAATGTCAAAAATTATTTTGACCATCACTCCCGACTTCAAAGTCTGCTGCTTAAACAGAATCTTGGACCATGCAAAGAGAGAAATAAATATTGAAATCATCCCTAATATTAGGTAATCATAATGTAGAGGTATAAACCAGGCAGGGGTTTATTGATTTCTATATCATATTTTAAACATACATAATGTCCATCAGTGTGGTATAATTTACGTTTCAAAGTACAATACATGATACTCATACTGTATAGAACATAGACAATACATTGGAGAAATCATTTTTTATAATTAACATGCTATAGGCGGAATACAGCGTACGAATGAAAAAGATTGCAGCCCTCGATTAAAATACACTAGTATTAATTAAACTAACCTAAACTAACAGTTTAAAGTATTTACATTCACAGTAACAAAAGAAACATAATTCGTTTTTGAGGTTACTTGAGATTTAATAGAGGATGTTTTCTTGTTATCCTGAATATCAACATCACGACAATAACAACTATTCCAACACGAACTTCCCCGACTGAATATAAAAGGATAAACCGTCGTTATAATTTTACTTCATTTGTTACACTGCTACATTCCACCCTAGGAAAGAATCCGGGTATTACTTTCAAATTTTTCGATCAATGCATACAAGTATCTGCATATGCATACACTGGAGCATGTAGCTACCATGTCCTACTCGAAGTACTCTTTGCATCGAGGCCACCAACAGCTATCAATATCATTCGTTTATATATAAATAATCAAACAACTGAAAGATATGCATTAAACGGCAATGGGTTGCTGTTAGCATATTTATATATCATAATGTGCATACGTTCTTAATAATAATGACAGAGATATCAACATTACAGACATAATAAACAGATCATAAAAAATGTATTACGTGAAATACAATGAAAAAAGAATGGAAAAGAATATTGAAAATATGTGATTTAGAATAAGAACGAGAAGAAGATGAATGTACGAAATGTATTAGATTTTTAAAAAAGTAACCAAACCCTTTTATGAAAAAATAATGTCTACATTTTGTTCAAATTTATTATTATTAATAACAATAATAATATCGAATATTTAGGAGCGCAAAAAACAATAAGTACCATAGCGCTTACAAATACAAATATATGAAAAGAGGACAAATATGTACAGTACAGGAAGTATATCACGTAGATCATTGGGGGAAAAAGTGAGTTTTGAGGGATCTTTTGAAGGTGGCAAGACAGGTAATTTCCCTTATGGAAAGAGGGATGCTGTTCCAAGTCTTTGATGCAGCTACTGCAAAATGTTTTCAGCTGCTGAGAGTCTAGATTTGGGAATGATAAGTTTACATGTGTCGGTTGCTGAACGAAGATTACGAGTTGTTGTATATTTGGAGGGTGTCATTAAGATATTCAGGTGCCAAATGATTGAGTATTATAAAAGCATACAAACCAGGGGCGGATCTAGCTTTTTGCTAAGGGGGGGTTTGACCAAAATAATGACGATGCGGAGCATCGTCAACGAGCCGCGAAGCGGCGAGCCGATTTTTTGGGGTGTTTATTTGAACCCCGTAAATGATGTTTTCCTGGCATCTATTAACACAATGGAGACCATAAAAAGCAGTGCATGATAACGTCTTTTTAAATCAAGTAACAGTTTAATACACAGTTATATCCAGAGTTATCATGTTTTTGGTTAAGTTACCAGATGAGTTGAATATCTTCTCACAATATTTGCACTTGAAAGGGTTTCTCTCTACAGCGTGCGTTCTTTTTTCTTTCTTTTTTTCTTTTTTTTTTTCCTTTTTTTTTTTTTTTTTTTTTTGGGGGGGGCCGCCCAAGGGGGGGGGGTTTAAACCCCCTAAACCCCCCCCCCCCCGTAGATCCGCGCCTGCAAACAGAATTTAAACAGAACACGTTGGTGGAGAAGTAACCAGTGGAGCTCCTTAAGTAAAGGTGAAGTATGAGTTCTTGACCCAAGGCCAAAGATTAATCTAGCGGCACGATTCTGGACAGTTTCAAGTTTCCTTCTATCTTTAGCAGATAAAACAGTATAAAGACTATTGCAATAACCCAACCTACACTGTCGCTCATAAAGGTGGAATATATTTTTTTTATCCCAATTCATGGAATTATTTTAAAAATAATTTAAAATAATAGATCTAGATAATAGTATACATTCTCAGATTTTATTGAATAATAATTTGCCAATGTGTGTTTTGCGTGACTGCTAAAGCATGTGTATGTTACTATGCCTATCAACTAGGGGACCTATGCCCCTAAGTCATAAATGACAGTAATGAGGATTAATGCCCCACAAAAGGGCACTAATATAGCACATCGACACAGTTTTGATCCTAGGGCCTCACAGTTACGAGGCCATTGCTTTGTTACTGATTCATGACTGTACGCAGCGGGGGCTAGGGTAGGGGGCAGTTTCCATAAATAAATAAAAAAACAGAAAATGCAATAAATTTTCAATAATTTATTGCATTTTACCCCGGCTCCCAACATAACAAAATCTTTTGTGTGCCCATGACTTGAGCCATAATGCATGGCCGTCCAGAAGATTTTTTTATGTTGGGGACCGGGGTAAAATGCAATAAATTAATGAAAATTTATTGCATTTTCTACCGCTGCGTACAGTCATGGCTCCATCTTAGGTCCACTATTTTTTTTGTTTATGTAAATGAGATTATGAATACATCCCCCCTTCTTTCTTTTATCTTATTTGCCGATGACACAAATATCTTTTATTCTCATAAAGACCTTAATTCTTTAAACAATACTTTGAATTATGAAATTAACAAAGTATCAAACTGGTTTAAGTCCAATAAACTTTCTCTTAATACAAAAAAGACTCATTTTATATATTTTAAACATCATTCTCATAATACAGAAATATATTAAAATTGATGATATGCTACTAGAGAAGAAAACTAAGTCCAAGTTTTGGGGAGTTCTTATAGACGAAACTTTGACTTTAGAATGAATTTACACCACGTTACAATTTGCATTTCCGAAAGTATTGGAATAATCTCCAAGCTAAAGTTTCTTCTACCACATACAACCTTATTTCTACTATATAATTATCTAGTTCTACCGTATATAAAATATTGTAAAAGTGGTTCGACAACAATTAATTTTATCTTTAAACTGCGAAAAAAAAACATACGTATTTGTACAGGTTCGCATTTCTTAGCTCACACTGATCCTTTATTCTATAAACTTAAAACACTAAACAAAAATCGATCTGACCACTACACAAGTAGCAGTTATTATGTTTAAGTACATTAATCATCAACTTCCACAATGCTTTGATAACATGTTTAGGTTTAATAGTTCTGTTCATTCATCATACCCTACTCGCATATCACGAAACTTCCATCTTACAAATCTCAAATTTTGAATAATTGTCCCGACAACATACAGTCTTGTTTAACCATCTACTCATTAAAAGCTACACTTAAACGACAAATAATACAACCATACGCCCCCCCCCCCCACTCTTTGAATTATTATAATGAAACCGTGCCTTATTTTATTCTTTATCATGCAACTGCTTACTGCACCTACACTTATACTGCACCCACTTGATCACTCAGTTTTCCCAAGAGAGTTATGTCGCTAATTCTTTTTTTTTATGAGGCCGCTATCCAACATCTCACGATGGTGCTCTCCTGCGTTCTAAATTACCTCTCTAATTTATTGGGAAAATATTTACTATATATTTCTTATCTTATTTATATGCTTCGTACATGTTTATTGTATGATATAATTTTACATCATTTTCTTTTTAATTACTTTTGTAAACATTTTATGCATTGCATTTGTTATTGTTCTAATGTGTGTACTTTAAATTTGAATTTGTATCTCTTTGAACGCAGAAATAAAATCAATGAAACAAACAAACAAATTAGAGGATCTACTTCATTTTTTGTTTTTGTATTTTGTCTTCACATTTTTCAATATGCATTCGATATCGAAACTTTATAGCTCGAGTTACAGAATAATGGGACAAATAATTTAGTTTCAAGCAGAATATTTTGTTCACATTGCTCACGAGTCAGAAGTTTTCCCTCATCATCGATCAAGTCATTTATACATCTGATGCGTTTTTTCATACCAAGATCTAAACAAAATACAATTAGTATCGAGCAATTTCTCCACGAAGGATAAGTTAACCAATCGTCTCCCTCTTCACGACTCAACATAGAGCGTAAAATACATGTCTCCAAAAGGGATGAGCAACTCCATGGGACAATGCCGAAAAATATTCATCACCAAACCCTATTACAAATGATTTTGTTAAAAATGATTGCATTCAATGATTAACGTCATTAAATATATTCCTAAAAACCATTCTTCGAAACCATGTTAAACAACTCGATATCTGGCATCTTAAATCCCCTTCTTCATATGTGCTAACAACCTGTTTTCTACCAATTCTATCTGGCTTATTTTTTCATATAAAGTTAAAGAACTTAACTTCAATGGTTTTTAACTTAGCTGAAGGATCTGGTATTGACAGAAAAAGATGATTAAACTGCGATAACATTAATAATTTAGCAACTGTAACTCTTCCAAGAACCGAAATGATCCAAGAAATCATCTGGTGTTTTCCTTTGTCAAAAATTCTATTACAGTTATAATCTGGTATGTTGTAAATAACAGCATGAAAGTCAGTACCAAGATAACGCAAACAAAATCATTAGGTACACAATTCACTTGTCTTCCTTCTAATTCGATATCTTCATTATATTTTGAGGCTCCAATCCAGATTGCGTTTATATTTTGGATATTGATCTTCAGCCCACTACAGTTTCCGAATGAATCCAAAATATGTAGTCCATTGCAGAAACTAGCAGCTGTGCCATCAAGAACCAATATTAGTCGAGTCAATATACGGTTAAAAAAATTACCCCAACCCCTTAAAAAATGCAACAAACGGTTTTTCATCGGTTTACTAGTAGTTCTCAACCTCAGGAAAAACATGCTCAAAGGAAACGAAAATCGAATGTTCATAAAGCTGTTATTTTCAAGATGGCGTCCAACATGGCCGCCTATCCCTTAAAAAATAGCCATGAATCATTTATTATCAATCATATAGACATAATTTTGATGCCTATTCCATTTTCTGGGGCTCAAGGAATCAATTTAAACAAGCTCGAATGTTTTTAGATGGTCTAGGACACCCAACATTCTAAATGGAGTCCAAGGTGGCCGCCGTTACCTAAAAATAGCCGTAGGCCACTTATCATGGATCCTAGAGATATGACTTTGGTGTCTATCCAATGGTTTTCGGGGTGGAATAATACATTAAAATGAGTTAAAATGTTCATTGGTGGTCCTCTATTGAGAAATTGTTTGGGTTTTGTGGCCCTTTGGACGCCAAATTGGATTTCGTGGTTTCCTGAACCACTGCGTAACGTTCTAATATATTCTATGACTTATGGCCATTTTATATTACGGCGGCCATTTTCTTCTTCTTCTTTGGGTTAAGTCTACCTTCTTCACAGTTAAAGATTGTTGCAGACCGATGAGTGTGTTTGCTTACTAGAGCAAGGTTCATGGTGCAATGCTATATTACATGGTGCAAGTAAACAATTTACCGGACTTAGTTGTAGGCATGGACGGATGGCATTCACAGATGTGGCGCACACTGTTCCTGATGGCAGGTTTATCAAACTCCTCACAGTCCTGGGAAAGAAGAACTGCTCATGTTGCTCAGTTCTTGAACGGGGGAGCGTAATTTTTTTCCCACTTGAGCTCCGGACCCCAGTATGAACTCATTTGCAGACAGCCAATCAGAGCTCAGCTTGTCAATAACAAGCTTTAGGCGTGCTAAAGATGCGAAATTCAAAACGGTGCAAAGCTCTGGGCTTCACACACGTACACACAGCGCATTGCCTATATCAGCATGCATGGTGTGCGTGCATAGGCATAGGTTTTCAAATTTTTCATCTCTGCTCTAGCATCTCTACCTTTAGCAAATTTATTACAGATCTACAAATATCAGTTTATCAAATTACTGTGAAAAACTGTTACTTAGCACTAAATTAAAATTACTCTAGCAATCCAGGATAGGCCTTCCCCGTCATCGAAGCCACTATGATATTATAGGGACTCATTTCTAAAGATTTTGCGGTTGAGAATTTATTTTAGATCTAGACTATATACACCTCTAAAAGGCTCTAATAATATCAGCTTTATTTGTTACTTCTTTTATTGCAGGAATTCTTACCTGAAAACATCACAGCAATTTCTTAAGCTGATATTAGAGCCTTTTAGAGGTATATAGATTAATGATAAATTCTCAACCGTAAGATCTTTATAAATGACGCAACGGGGGAATTGGTAGCATGGTACAATGTGCATGTGCAGTCATGGTGGGTCTTGTACTAGGGTTGATGTAGGGTGCTGTGTCGAGTACTAGCAGGTTGTTGTCGAGCTTGCACAGCATCAGCAGTCTGTAATTTTCTCTGTGTTACTCGAGTGTGATCCAGTCAAGTTGTTGGAGCATGGAGGTCACGCTACAGGTGTTGTGGTACCGATTTAGGGTGATTCTAGCGGCCCGTCTTTGTACCATTTCTGTTTGATCGATGTGGTTTGCAGAGGAGGGATCCCACACTGTGGCACTTTACTCATCGAGCGGTCTAACTAGAGGTTTGTAAGCAGTACTCTTCAGGTCTCGTGAGTTGATCCAGAGATTTTATCGGAGGAAGGAGAGGGTGTTGTTTGCTTTCTGGCATATACTTGTGAAGTGTTTGTCCCATGTCAAGTTGAATGTGATTGTGATGCCAAGGTACTTGGTTGTTGCATGCGACTTCTTCCAGTGGCGTGTTGTTCCGGATGTACTGGTGTTGTTTCTGGCTCTTCTTACCGGAAACTGTGATGGCGTTGCAATTGTCCGTATTGAGCTCCATCACCCACTCAGAGGACCATTCAGCAAGTCTATGGAGGTCCTCCTGTAGTTTGAGAGTGTCCTGTCTGCCCTTGATTGCTAGGTAGATGATGGCGTCGTCCGCGAAGAGACGTTAACGAAGAGGTGAGCTTGTGTGACAGGTCGTTGATGTAGTACAGGAATAGAGAGGGTCCCAGGACTCCCATTGCTCCGGACCTCCGGTTGTCTCATTTTCGCTCACTGGACGTATATAGCAGACGGCAATCGGCGGATCAGACGACACTTGGTAGTGAATTTATATGTGAGATTGCTTTGCTAAATATAAAATACAAGAAAAGTTTCCATATCTTTAAACTACCATAGATATCTGATAATTAAACAGTTATTAAAATAAACCTACCAAACAACATAATACAATGAAATACCTGA
Organism: Strongylocentrotus droebachiensis; assembly: GCA_035222895.1. NCBI lineage: Eukaryota > Metazoa > Echinodermata > Echinoidea > Camarodonta > Strongylocentrotidae > Strongylocentrotus > Strongylocentrotus droebachiensis. The sequence goes on from JAVYIG010005014.1 coordinate 107,703, forward strand.
CTTAAAGTAGGGGAGTTTGATGTGGTGCACAATTGCACCCCTCTGTAAATAATCGAATAGTTCATGGTGATCATGAATATTCATGTTTTTGCTTACTTAGGAAAAATGCTTGGCTATACTAAATGGAAAAATTACAGTGGGGGGTTGGATGAAATGGACATAATGAACCGATCAGAACTGATCTATGATAATTCATGCTTATTATCCTTCGTGTGCTTGAGCTATAACTTGACAATCCCGTGGCAAATTGCGTCCAAAGTTCGACTTGTTTTACATGTGTTATATAGGCAATGGCGAGCTAGCGACCTATTTTTACCAAATTACGGTGGGTGAACTTTCAAATGTCAATTGGACATGAGGGTTCCAATGAAAGAGCTAGTGTTAACGTACGTCGGGGTGGATGTGCTTTTCGTTTAAACAAAAAACGAATTTTTAACGATTTTTGTTTGTTGTTGTAAAAGTCCGTAGGCTAACATGTTAGGCTGCTGACTCTGACGATAGGGGGCGTTGTCAAATGAGACTAAACGGAGCTATATGTGAGTCAACGTAAACCTCAGATGATGCATGGCCTTCTAGAATGACTGGCTGGGTTCGAGGAAAAAAGAGAAAAAGAAGTGAAAGGGAAAGAGGAGAGCTAAAAGGGAACACAAACGAGGAAGAAGAAAAGAAGGGGGGATCAGTTGCGATTGATCCCGTCAACGCGTGAATCTTGTGGTGGTTGGTTATTTTACCTGACTGTTAAGAAAGCATAAATGCTTGTTAGTAAGTAGCCTCTTGTCGATGCCCTCGCGCTGTTGGAGTCTCTAAATTCTGACGAGCGAAGCGAGTCAGAGAAACCGAGGCGCTTTGCGCTGAGGCAAAGCGCCTCGGTTTCTCTGACTCGCTTCGCTCGTCAGAATTTAGAGACTCCAACAGCGCGAGGGCATCGACAAGAGGCTAGTTAGTAAGCAACCAGACGGCTGACAGCTTTAGGTCCTCTCCGAGGCACCGGGTAATGAGGATTAATGCCTTACCAAAGGGCACTAGCACATCGACTTGATGACTCTGGGTATTGGTGCTAATGCATTATTTTGTAAACAAATGTCCTAATTTCATTTTGCTTTAAATTCTCTCCTCTAAATTACGTCTTTCTCTACTGCTACTGTTTTCCATCTACATTACTTTTATTTTCAGGGATCTATATTATACAAGCACTGCTTTTTGATAGGTTCCTCACATTCTACTTAATCTATTAAATGAATTGAGAATCATTGATATGTGCTCATTTATATTACAATTATATTGTATAATTTTTTATTTTATATGTATGTTTATATTTTCTGTAAAATGTGGAACAAATAAAACTTGAAACTTGAACTTGAACCCGGGTTACCGGATTACGAGACCATTGCTCTACTAACTGAGCTATCGCGGGGGATCGGGGGAGGGCCGATAGGCACTTGCCTCCCCCCCCCCCCCCCCCCCCCCTCAGCAAACCTAAAAGAGAGAGAAGGAAAGGAAGGGAAAGGGAAAGAGGAGAGAAAGGGAAAGAAAAAAAAGAGAAAGAAGAAAGGTAGGGGAGATCAGTTGCGATGTTCCCCGCCAACAAGGTGTAGATCGAGGGGGGCACTGGCGTACTGATGGGGTGGGGTAGCTTATGGGGGCAGTTTTTCCCCAAACGTGGTTTATTTCTAATACAATACCGGTGATTTACAAATGTTGCTGAAATGACATAATTTTCCGAGATTTTTCCTCATTTTCTAGTAAATTATACTTGTATATACGTTTGTTTGATGACACCACTCTTGTTTGCAGCAGCAGAGAAGAGCTGATTGATTTGTTGAATCGCATCAAACAAGCAATTGAAGAGAAAGACCTTCTTCTAAACACCTAAAAGACAAAAATAATGGTTATCGATAGAGATAATAATAACACTGACTTCACCGTAGCTGGAAATAAGATTGAAGTAGTAAATTGGTTTGAGTACTTGTGTTCAATTATCACTAGCAAAGGATAGAGCACCACAGAGATAATAAGAAGGATGGCAATGGCGAGATTAACAGTACAGAATATGTCTCACATCTGGAAGAGCCGAGGCCTTTCTCTCAGTCTGAAGGTTCGTCTGCTTCAAGCAACTTCTTTCTCTATTGCGACTTACGGAAGTGAGTCATGGGCCATGACAAAGAATGACAGAAAGAGAGTTGGTGCCTTTGAAATGTGGTGCTACAGGAGGCTGTTGCAGATGTCATGGAAAGATAAAAAGACAAATGTGTAGGTCCTGGAAAAGATTGGAACAGACTTCACAATCAGAAGGGGAATCATGAAAAGAAAACTAAACTATTTTGGGCATATTGTTAGGAGATCTGAAGGTGCTGAGAAGCAAATACTGCAAGGAGCAGTCGAAGAAAAACGGGGTAGAGGTCGTCCACCAATATCTTGGACTGATGATATAAAAAAAGTGTCTAGACAAGGAATGAAAGGTGCAACACAAATAGCAGGTGAAAGAGTTGCATGGTGTGCTCTCGTGAAGACCACAGCAGCGCTTTACAGCGCCACCTGTAGTTCATGGTGATGCGTTTGTTGTAAAATGACATATTCCTAAATTTACATTCAGGCAAATAATATGATTATTTAGAGGTATACATGTAAAGGCCCCCGTGAGACCATTCACTTCTATCTCTAACCGAGGGGAATCAACTGTGAAACGAATTTATCATGAGTCCTCGAAAATTTAATTAATACTGCTTGCCAAAAATGCCAAAATTGCCATGAGATATCAAGCTACATAGATCTTTGATTGACAACAAAAATATAGTCTTGAAAACAGAGAGAAGAGATTAGAACTAGAATGTATAAAACATAATGCAAATGAATAAGACTATTATATAGAATCAATAGAACACAAAATCATTTTTAATATGTTATTCATAGAGTACCTAATACCCAAGCACAATTCGTGTCAGAAGCATATAATGGTAAGCTTAAAGACAATGATTCATGACAAATTGTCATGAGTTTATTCTATAGACGTGTTGCAAAAGATAATCAGGATATATGGATCAGAATGATCTTTTGCGGCCCCTGGAAATGGGAAAATCGCGTCGACCAATATTTCGCTCAGTGAGGAGGGGGGGGGGGGGGTAAGGAGCATTCAGTTGTTTTTTCTCCTCAGCACACCCCCCCCCCCCCCATGAGCAAAATGAAAAAATAAAGAGGGTTAACCCCCAAACCCCCCCCCCCCCCCCCCCCGAGTACGCGACTGCACATACACATTACTTGTACATACTCCCGTGTCAAAAAGGAAATAAGCGAGGGAAAGGAAGGGCAATGACAACAGAGAGAGACAGAGAAAGAGAAAGAGAAAGCGGGGGGTACCATATGCCCGGGTTCAAATTCAGTTCTCTTTAATTTATTACACCCTGTACTGATGAATAGTTATCTACCATGTGATTGCCATGTGTACGCCACACCGAATAGCACCTCATTTTTTGTTTATTGTTTAAAAAAACTTATTGGCATGCACCCAGTGGATTTCTATCATGTGTTTGATCGTGTTATACAAAAACAAGATCAAACACATCATCATAATCTACAGAGTGCAACCAAAAATTTCTTAACAACAATTGACTTTTTTTCCAGGAAGCCTTACAATGAAAGCTGTTTTTTGATTCAAAGAGTAAATACAACGTCGTTAAGCGGGAGACCATTCACTTCTATCTCTAACCGAGGGGAATCAACTGTGAAACGAATTTATCGTGAGTCCTCGATAAAATTATTTAATACTGCTTGCCAAAAATGCCAAAATTGCCATGAGATATCAAGCTACATAGATCTTTGATTGACAAAAAATATATAGTCTTGAAAACAGAGAGAAGAGATTAGAACTAGAATGAATAAAACATAATGCAAATGAATAAGACTATATATAGAATCAATAGGACACAACATCATTTTTAACATGTTATTCATAGAGTACCAAATACCCAAGCGAAATTCATGCCAGATGCATATAATGGTAAGCTTAAAGACAATGATTCATGACAAATTGTCATGAGTTTATTTTATAGACGTGTTGCAAAAGATAATCAGGATATATGGATCAGAATGATCTTTTGCGGCCCCTGGAAATGGGAAAATCGCGTCGACCAATATTTCGCTCAGTGAGGAGGGGGGGGGGGGTAAGGAGCATTCTGTTTTTTTTTCTACTCAGCACACACCCCCCCCCCCCTTTCCTTGAGCAAAATGAAAAAATAAAGAGGGTTAACCCCCAAAACATCCCCCCTCCCTGAGTACGCGACTGCACATGCACATTACTTGTACATACTCTGTGTCAAAAAGGAAATAAGCGAGGGAAAGGAAGGGCAATGACAACAGAGAGAGACAGAGTAAGAGAAAGCGGGGGGTACCATATGCCCGGGTTCAAATTCAGTTCTCTTTAATTTATTACACCCTGTACTGATGATTAGTTATCTACCATGTGATTGCCATGTGTACGCCACACCGAATAGCACCTCATTTTTGTTTATTGTTTTTTTTTTTTAATTATTGGCATACACCACGTGGATTTCTATCATGTGTTTGATCTCGTTATTAAAAACAAGATCAAACACGTCATCATAATCTACAGAGTGCAACCAAACATTACTTAACAACAATTGAAATATCTTTCAGTAAGCCTGACAAACAAACTTTGTTTGATTCAAAGAGCATTTGTAGAGATGATGAACAAATATGAATAATAATACAACGTCGTTAAGCGTGAGACCGCTCACTTCTATCTCTAACCGAGGGAAATCTACTGTTAAACGAATTAATCATGAGTCCTTGACAAATTAATTAACAAAATTAATACAATAATGCAAGCGAACCAATGATATTGTAAACAATGATATTAACGAAGAATAAATTAATTAAAAATTGCATCTGAAGACCTACACACGTGATATCAAAGATGAAGGTACAGAGGGAGGAAGCTCAGGAGAAAGAGAGCAAAGAAAAAAATGGAGAAAGCAAGATAGATAGAGAGAGAGAGAAGGGGGGGTTGAAGTTGTCGATGGAGGAAAAGCAAAAGCAAAATATTTGATCTGAATTCTCTAATTTTGTTTAATAATTATTATTTTTTTTTTTTTTTCTTGTGTGAAAAATATTCTTATAATAATATACGACTGTAGAAAAAAGAAAGAAAAAAGAATATAAACTGTTTTTCTATGTAAAATGTGGAATAAATAAACTTCAAACTTCAAACTTCAAACTTCAAAAAAGGTGGGAAAAGAAAGATGTGAATACTGATACGAGAGGAAAGAAGAAAGGTGAGGAGAACCATTAAGGACAACCACCACGATGGCAATTACCCCCCCCCCCCCCCAGAAACTTACCACCTTTTTCATTATAGGGAAAGTTAGTCTCCACAAGACTCTTCACAAGTATATATGAAGTATTAGTGATAATTAGTACTATGGAAGTCAATATTACACTAAATAATTGCATGATACTTTAGATATGAATAAATTATATAGAACATAATAGATAATGAACTCATGCATATTGGAACGTTTAGAAAAGCGAAAATTAAGTACGCTAGATAATGATTAATAGACATGTAAAGGGAGAGAGAGAGAGAGAGAGAGAGAGGGGGGGGGAAGGAGAAGAGAAAAAAAGTAATGGTAGACTTACATACAAATTGAGAAGGGAAAGCCCGAGAGAGATGAATGAAAAATTAGATGAAGCTGGAGGAAGACCAGGGTGTGAGAGAGAGAGAGAGAGAGAGAGGGAAAGGGAGAAAATGCGTGCGAAGAGCTACATTGACACTAAAACGCATGCATGGATTGTCTGATGACTATCCATGCATGCTTACATAATTGATTTCATCACGTTTTCAGAAGATATGCTACAACATTGTGGGAATGGGGGGGGGGGGGTTCAAAAAAATCTAGCTAGATGAGGATAACCATTATTTCAACAACTATGCCTACAGCGTTACATATTTATCAGTTGAAAGCTGAGAAGCTGCGGATTTATTAATCTTGCCACTATGATGCAATGTAAACAATCTGTTCATAATTATAATACTAGACATACGGACAATTACTTTATTGACAAATGTCTATCGACAAGTCCTTAATTTATTTTTAGATACACTGGCCCAAAAATATTGAAATCGCTACCCAGAGATATCCGGGATTCTACTTTCTTGAACTCTTTGAAATCAGAAATTAAAAAATATTGTTTTTAAAGGCATCGTTTAACAATGTTAAATCTGAGATGCACGGCCCTACGTGTAATCAGTGTCTGTGATATGGTGTAATATTGAAGCCCTAAAAATCGCGCTTTAAAATGATCAAGAAGTACCCCAAAAAGTAAAATCTTTGAGTGACCGGTTTTTTCATTCTCGTTTTACCCAATAGACTGTATTGTTTAGAAATGTGGCTAAGCATAATATGTTCCATCACCTTACTGCAGATACACGTCAACGATATAGGTCTGTAGTTACCTGGGCAACATTTATCTCCTGCCTTATGAATAGGGGCTACAAGTGCACGTTTCCAGTCTAAAGGCACTTCTCCCGTATTGTAACTCTGTTGAAACAGAAATGACAATGCAGGGGCTATCTCGTGTGCTAGCATCTTCAGAAGTCTTGGATGTATCTCATCTGGACCACTGGCTTTGGATGGGTTCAGTTGAAGCAGTTGCTTAACTACACCAGACCGGTGGATGTGGAGATGCCCTATGTCATTGTATAGGGAGGGCCGGTTTATGCAAACTTGATCCACGTTGCTCTTGGTGAAGGTAGAATGAAAGTAATTATTCAAACATTCAGCCTTGTCCTTGTTTGTGATATGGAGCTTGTTATCATTTCTCAAGGGTGGTATACCAAAGTTTTCAGATCGACGCTGTTTTACATATGACCAGAAAGCCTTGGGGTTCGCATATAGGCTCTCACCTATCATGTTGCAGACGTAATTGTGATGAGCTTGGCGGACACGTTTGGTCAGTTCGTTTCGAAGCTGCCTGTAGGCCTTCCAATTGGATGCACTAGGCTGACTTCGTGCCCTCTTGAACAAATGATCCCGCTTCCTCATTTGCCTCTTGAGGGAAATGGTGATCCATGGCAAGTTGCGTCTGGCTCTTGACATCTTGGATGGGATGAATTCATCCTTGCACTTGTTGATGAGTGATGTGATACAGGTCCAGTTTTCATCAACTGACTTCAGCTCTGGTGAAGATGATAGAAAATCCATTGAGAATTTCGCAACAGCCTTGCGGAGTTTCTGAAGATCAGCTTTGTGGAATTGGTAGATTTTTCTTGGCGGAATGCGGCAAGTTCTTGGATTCCCCGAGATCGAAAAAGCAATGATGTTATGGTCCGATATTCCTGGATGGACACAGACATCGGACACCAGTGTTGGATTTGACGCAAGAAGAAGATCAAGTGTATTATCAGATGCAGGGCGGGTAACTTCATTAACAAACTGGAGAAGAGAGTTCTCTAGCAGGATATCAAGGAGGAGTTGGTGGATGCTAGTGCGATTGCTGTTTTTAACAATGCATTCCTTCCAATCGATATCTGGTAGGTTAAAGTCCCCGCCGATTATAATATTTGGATGATTGCGTCGGTGTCTAGACATCAATGTGGCAATTGAGTTGCGTAGTTCTTCGAGTCCTTGTTCTCGGCCAGAAGGAGGGCGGTAATAGCTTGCAATGAAGAGAGGCTTGGCATTTGTGAATTGAAGGTGACACCATACTAGCTCGCAGTCTGTGTCAAACTCTGGACAATTTGACATGATGAGGGAGTTGTGAACAGCTACAAAAACTCCTCCGCCATGTTCATTTCTGTCCTTTCGAAAAACATTGTAAGAGCTAGGAAAGACGCTATATGTCGGGCAGGTGCCGTCTAACTTCGATTCACAACCAAGTATGATATCAGGTCTGTGGTGATCGATCAAGGCCTGAAATTGGGACTGTTTCGTAAAACTCTTGAGGCCATTGCAGTTAATTATGACTGCTTTCAATGCCTTCCTTCTATTTTTCCTTGGTGAAGAGAACTGTAGGGGTGGTGCCTTGTCAGTGGGAGTGGAGGCTTGAGGACCACTTGCAACATCAACCTCGCTTGCATCGTCATGGAGAGCTGTGTAGCGGTTAGGACTAGTGAAGTCAGCATCCAGAAGGGAAGATGATAATTCTGCATTGATGCTGTTACACTTACAGCATATCCACGAAAAACGCACGGGTGGCAGAAGGGCGTTAGCGCGCGTTCGACACGAAAACTACTTTACGAGTTATTCGCATTTAAAGATTTGATTTATATTTAAACTGCTTTCCGTCCCGAAATTTGGTTTGAAACTTATTAGACTAATAGAAATGTTAAAGCAGAACACGGCCACACATTTTTTCCCGGAAATAAGTCAGTTGTATACAAGTTTGAGGCGATTTAGTGCTAACGCCCTTCTGCTTAACGCATCTTTGCGCGTCTTCTTTCAAGCTAAAGGGCGCAAGCCGCGTAACGCCCTTCTGCTTTGAGTAAAATAGATACGCTTCGGCGCGTAAAGCTTGTAAAAGGGCGTAACGCGCATGGTGTAGCCCGGATGGAGCGTGTTGTCATTCAGACTTTCTGAAATAAAAAGCAGACGCATGCAAAGTTTGTGATGATAAAATATCAAATTTGATTTTACGTTTGCTTTTGTTTTAGCATGAATTAATAGTATTAGGTTATGCTTTACGGATTTCACTTCCAATATTTACAAAAAACTCATTCAATTTATCAGCAATTGCTTTTAAATCATAATGTATCACGATAATTTATTGATTATTATGTAAGGGTAATTCTTAATGCATTAACCAAGTACATCATTTATAATATCCAAGGTATTTTTCATGTTTCCTTCAGCTATTTGGAATTTCAAATAGTAATAATTACTTAATGCTGATTTCCGGAATTTATTCCCATGATTTCGAACTCTGTTATATTTCCTCTTATTCGTATCTCTATACAAAGAGGTCAATATATTCAAAGAGTAAAAGAGTAAAAAATAAAATTACACTGATCACATCACTCTGCCCCATCCTGAAATTTATCTTTAATCCTTCACAGAATGCAGGAAATGCATTAATTTGTTAGAGAATGCCATTTATGTCTAAAAATGTATACTGTACATTGTGCTTCATAATATTATGTGATTTAAGTTTGATTGGATATTGTTGTCAATGAGCAAAAGTATATTTTTGTACTTTTTTTTTTGGGGGGGGGGGGTGGGCACACCAAGCACTATGTACAATTTCTTATCAATTCTTTCTCTTTCTGTCTCTCTCTCTCTCTATTTCTATCGATCTCTCTGTTTATCTCTCTTTTTCTTTCTCCATTAAACACATCTCATAATCGTTTGTTACCCCTCTTTTGCAGTCATGTGTCTATCTTCTTGTCACATTAGTCATTTTCATTCTAGTACATTACTCTCTCTGACACATTTCTCCCATGAACAAATGTAACTATATAAGAATAACTCTAAATAGCACAAAGCAATCAAATGTTAAGATGAACACTTCTGTCATGGTTATGACTGAATTTATTACTTTGCAATATAACTGGAATCCTTTTTGTACACTTCATTTTACAATTCTATGTACAATCATTCAAAATTGATAAATCATAATGAATCATGTTTAAATATCAAAATTGGAACTTATTTAAAGCTAAAGACCAGTTATGGTCATGCGATTGCATTGTGAAAGAAACATTGTGAAATCGATCAGAAAAGGTTGATCATCTAGCATAGATGTACTGCAAGGTTCTGGAATCATCAAAATGATAAGAAATTTGGCCAAGTCTTCATAAAGTTAGAATCACTGTACACAGAAAGATGTATATAGTACTACACACACGTGCGCGACACATGCATTTGTATCTCTTAACAGGCAAGAGATACACTAATTTACCAAATATATCAATTAGTAGGCGGTTTCCCGTCAACATTTTTATCATCATGTATTATTCAAAACATATTCTTTCACATGAATGGTAATAAGAGCTTCCATTTCATTTTTTTGAAATTGGGGCGTTTCCAATACTGGTCTTTACCTTTAACTGTAGCACATGCTCATGGCAGAAAGAACAACATGGTAGCTCTCAAAAGAAAGTATTGTATTCTGCATTGAACCTGTTCTAGCTCTAGTGAGCTTTTTTTAATTCATATACTACAATACTGCTGGATTATATTCAATGCATAATAATTTGAATGAGCTTTTTACAGTTCATGTTCAGAATACTTAATATTCAACTCATTCAAATTTTCTTCTTGTTTGCCATTGTACAGTGCGTCCCAGATAAAACGAAACCGAGAATTATCGATGTTTTATCATAACTTAATCACAATAATAATTGATAAATGATATTTGGAAAGCTTAGATCCTCCTCTTTCATCTGATGCAACTCATAATAAAGCATATTTCACGCATGAGTGATTAAAATCGATTTGAAGAGAGGAAAACAAAAAGTCATTTGGCGGACGATATCTGAATTTCTAACAAAAACAATCACATTTCTAGAAAGTTGAGTTTCTGCCCTTTCACATGACACCTCAATTAGGAAAATCGGAGCTAGGAATAACAAAGTTTTGTTTGTTTAAAGTAGTGCTTGCATTTCCATAATTTGATTAAACAAATTCCTTTTCACTGGCTGCCTGCCGTATCAACAAACAAAATTAACAAAAGACCTAACTCTGTTTCGTTGACAATCAGCCGTAGACGAAAGACTTCATGCATGGCTGATTGTCAACGAAACGGAGTTAAGTCTTTTGTCAATTCTGCTTTTTGCTACGGCAGGCAGCCAGTGAAACCGAATTTGTTTGCTAAAATTATGAAAATGTAAGGGCTACTTTAAACAAACAGAACTTTGTCATTCCTTGCTCATTTTTCCTCATAGAGATGTCATATGAAAGGGCAGAAACTCAACTTTCTAGAAATGTGATTTTTTCTTTGAAATTCAGATACCGCCCGCCAAACGACTTTTCGGTTTCCTCTCTTCAAATTGATTTTAATTACTCATGCATGAAATATGCATCATAATGAGTTGCATCAAATGAAAGAGGAGGATCTAAGCGTTCCAAATATGTGTCATTTATTAAGTATAAATGTGATTAAGTTATGATAAAACATCAATAATTCTCGGTTTCGTTTTTTTCTGGGACGCACTGTATATACAACAATAGTAGCAATAAAGCAAACGTAGAAATCGCAATAACTGTGCATTAAGTTAATTTAAAAAAAGTATGACAATAAGTGAAACTGTAGCACACGTTTATGGCAGAAAGTACAACATGGTAGCTCTTAAAAGAACTTTGTGTATTCTGCAGTTAACGTACTGTGCAGTAAGTTAACAAAAGGGAAAATACTTGAACAATATTTCAGCATTATCAAATGCAATATTAAAAAAAAGTATGACAATAAGTGAAACTGTAGCACACGTTCATGGCAGAAAGTACAATATGGTAGCTCTTAAAAGAACTTTGTGTATTCTGCAGTTAACGTACTGTGCAGTAAGTTAACAAAAGAGAAAATACTTGAACAATATTTCAGCATTATCAAAGGCAATATTAAAAAAAAGTATGACAATAAGTGAAACTGTAGCACACGTTCATGGCAGAAAGTACAATATGGTAGCTCTTAAAAGAACTTTGTGTATTCTGCAGTTAACGTACTGTGCAGTAAGTTAACAAAAGGGAAAATACTTGAACAATATTTCAGCATTATCAAATGCAATATTAAAAAAAAGTATGACAATAAGTGAAACTGTAGCACACGTTCATGGCAGAAAGTACAATATGGTAGCTCTTAAAAGAACTTTGTGTATTCTGCAGTTAACGTACTGTGCAGTAAGTTAACAAAAGAGAAAACACTTGAACAATATTTCAGCATTATCAAAGGCAAAATTAAAAAAAAGTATGCCAATAAGTGAAACTGTAGCACACGTTCATGGCAGAAAGTACAATATGGTAGCTCTTAAAAGAACTTTGTGTATTCTGTGTTGAGCACGTTCTAGCTCTAACATGAGCTTTTGTTTATTACTGAACATGTACGTAGCTCTGAAAAGAGCTTTTGTGTACAAAACCATGAGAACAGAACATATCTGTGCTTTCAAAAAAGAGTTTATGTGTACATCATTGTACATACAGCTCTAAAAAGAGCTTTTGTGTTCATCATTGATCATGAACGTCTTAACAGAGCTTAAGTTCAGAACTCTGAAAAGTCTTGTTAGCTTTCTCTGTTGGCAGCTTTATTGTTCAAATAAAGCAATGTTTTGCTTAAGACTCAAACCATGACATTTGATCAAGTCAAGTGTCTAAGTTAAAGCATTAACTTTCTTTTTTACTCACCTCAAGACCGTCACATATTACAGGCAGTGAATATCCTGTGAATGAAACAGAAGACTGGAGAAAAAAAAATGTAAAAAATAAAATTACACTGATTTCAATTTTGACTTTATCCCATTTTCAAATTCCTTCCTGTTACAACGCTCTAGATTTCCTTGTCCGTAAATACCAAGTTCCTTTTCATGGAATAATCATTTTCATTTTCTGCTATTATTTCAATATATGCAATGGAAGAATATTTTAATAAGTTTTCAAGTAGTCTGAAATACCAATTGCATTATTCACTTTGTCAGTTTATTGTGGAAGATTTAGTAATTGGAGGTAGTGTAATGAATTCACTGATTATTTGTTTTAAGTTGCTTTTATGTAATGATTGGCCAGTGAATACAATTATTGTACAATGTTTGTACATGTACTTCAGATTAATGTTATAACATAACCCATTTACACATCTTGTAACAGAGCACTGTGTCAGTGTCTTAGTGTATGGTGATTTGTCATTACTTCAATAATGCTTTTTTTATGTTGATTTTATGCAATGATCAATATAACAGACACAGCAGATGAACTTAACAATAATAATTGGTGAATTCATTACAATACCTCCAACTACTAAATCTTCCACAATAAACTGACAAAGTGAATAATGCAATTGGTATTTCAGACTACTTGAAAACTTATTAAAATATTATTCTTCGCAACAAGGAAACAACATGTGATGCACCTCAAGAAACTATACTTTTCATGAGTTCCTCATAACAACGAAATAACAGATCATTCTTCTGGGAATGTCTCCAAGTCTTCATCATCAGAGGCTGGCAAAGCTCTGTAGAATGCCTGGTATGCAAGAGGTATGACATTCTGGTCACACAAGGAAACAAGGTCAGCCTTCTTGACTGCACTGATCTTGAGCAGATCATGATGAAGAACCTGAAGTCTCAAGTTACTCATCTTGCGGGAGGAAGACACCCTAATCTCTCGCATCTCTTCCTCAAATGAGTACCTAAACTGCATTACATGGGGGTTCTGCTTCTCAAATTTCAGGTGCTTGATTCTGGTCCAGTAGACACGATTACCTGAAATGTCCTTTACCGTATTTTGGAGAAGCTCTGAAGCGAGCATTTTCAGATCAACAAACTCATGATGGTGAAGTTGTCTGACATGATAGGGCTTGTTCCTTCTAGCCAGACTGGCAATAGTTGCCCACTGGTCAGGGTGGTACACAGGGACTTTCTTCTTGACCGTCTCTATTGAGCTATGCATACTGTCTACCTCCATCTGCGTATGACCAGATTCAAGAAACTTCTGCTCAATAACAGAAAGAGAAGAAGTACGCACAACATAGAGTAATGCTGCAGCAACATACTTGTTTCTGTTCTGCCCAGAACAGCAATCACTGAAAAGAGTGACATGGTCAACACAATCAGGCAGCCCTTCAAGATGATTGACAAGGCATGAGCCTATCTCACAAGAACCTCTCCCTCCATCAATCTCGCTCCACAAGAAACAATGGCCATCGCCATTTCCTTGATTGTATAACGTGAGGTTATATGTCGACAGCTTCCTCTTGTAAAAAAGAAGGGAAGCATTACAGGAAGGGGTTGACAAAACCTGCTGTAAGTCGAAAGTAAATGATTGAAAACTGTCGTCCTTGCTTGCACGCTGCTTGTCCTTCTCTTTCTCCTCTCTGGCTTTGATTTTATTGTGAACATGATCATCCTGGTCTTTTTTCAAGCCTTCTTTTTCATTTGGTGAGGCATTATCAAAGGCTGTGCATTTCTTGCATTCATCTTTCTTAGGTACATGGAAGCCTAAGTTGAATTCACTATTGAACACATATCTATATGTGGTCAGGGATTTAGGATTTACAGTTTCCTTTACATACATGTCATACATTTTATTAACACTAAGATTGCCAGGGAGGTACTGACGCGATGTCGTACTCCTGCAGTAATGAGAGGGGACAACTTTGAACTTCTGGATGTGGGCCCTGATACAATCTAGTTCAGCCTCATTGGTTTTATTATGTGGCTGATGATGCCCTCTCTCATCTTGCGCAAAATTAGCCTTTTGGGCAAGGGTGTATCGCACTGTCTTTTGGGAGATAGCCAAAGTGTTAATGAAATAGAACTGGCACACTTCAATTCTCTGACCGTCTATAGGTAGAGAATATATTCTAGTGATGCGTGATGCCTTCTCCTTTGATCCATGTTTTTTCCCCTTTTTCTTTTCTGACCCACACTGTCGAATAAAATCTCTTTGTTGTTCATAAGATCCTGTAGCCCAGTATTCTTTGAAGATTTTTTCCCTCGCATCTGCAGTAATATTCTCTGAACATTTGAACCTACATGAATTGGGACAGCATGGACCCATCTCTCTCACCTCCCTCTGCTTCCCATCTCTTGAGGTATATGCCTGGCCCAGGTTGCGATTCTTCCTCTGGACGTTTTGTTGCCAGCTGTTTGGATCTGCAAAACGTTTCCTGGCTCTCTTATTCTGTATTAGAATAAAAATATAAAAGTGGTGGACAAAATATTAGTTTAACATATTCATGCTCTGAACTGGTGAAGGATGAAGGAGTCAACACTGCAGCAAGTCAATGTAAATGACTGTAACCTTGCAATCTGGCTGGCATGCTTCTCTCCTTTTGCTTCTCCTCTCTTGCCTTGATTTAATTAACAAATACATTGATTCACTCTCTCCCCTATCCCACCTTCAAACCCAGCCATCATCAAGAAATTAGGGAGTGAAAGAGAGAGAGAGAGAAAGAGAGAGAGATGGGAGGAGAAAGAAGAAAATTGCAGTACTTCTGCATGGTCATTTGTCCCAGAACCCCTCAATCAGAGGGAAGTAGAGCAATTATTCCAATTACTGTGTCTAAAGAGCTGTACACCAGCCATTTTCCGGTACAACAAAAATACATTTATCTTTGTCAAAGAAAATTCTCCACTCCCTGAGCAGAATTTGTAACAGGCAACCATTTTAAAGCTTCAGACTTTTACCTCACATTGTTCAGGACGTTCTCCAATATCTCTGTGTAGATCGGGTTCCACTTCAGCATTGATGGTGTGATAGGCAGAAGCCACTCTCTGTAAAGTACACAAGAATAAACTTTATGACATAGAAATGTAAAACCCATTTTTGTAGTAAATATTGTAGGAGAAATAAATGGTTCAAAAGTTTGCTTAAAAGGTTGTTGTTTTGATTAATGAATATGGTAGAGGTGTCTGCAACAGCATAATTCCAACAAACTGACATATAATGCCTAAAGACATTGCCCACTGTAAACTACAAACTCAAATTGGTGACATTTGAGACATTAATATTTTTCACTACTCCTCCCATGACCTTCACTGTCTGCTTGGATAACATTGGTATAGTCACCTCTGGAACTATGTCAACTGTCTCCTGCACTTCGATTGCTAAGGGAACGTCCATCATCAATTCCAGAACTGTGTCGATCACTGGATGATCTTCTGAAAGCCTCTCCGGAATTTGAAGTAGATGCTATGGTAGCAAAAAAATATGTGTAGCCAGAAATAATATTATAAAGAGAGCACTGTAATCTTTTGTAAGATAGTTGGCATGATACCTTCATCTTTCAGCTTTGCCGCAGTCAAAACTTAAATATACCGGTACCCATAACCAGGGGAGTGCCACTTACATTCATTTTTGAGAACTTTTTGAACATATCCTGAAATTGTCATGGCAGCAATGACTTTAAAGTTAACAGTTTTATTGTTTTTGTGATTTTAAACAATTATCAGGGGGGCAGATACTTTTGACTATTGCAACATCTTCAAAAAAAGGAAGCAAACTAGCAGAAACAGCTTAAAGAATGATGTAACAATTATCATGGATTTATAACTTCTTTTTCACCCTATATACTGTATAAGGGCTTTACGATAATTTATAAGGCATTTTTAGTGAAATCAACATAACGCTAGTTTAACTTACAGCATAGTTATTGTGGTTTGCACATGGGTCGTCCTCTTTGAAGTGGTGTTCACACAGGAAAACAAGACACTGGGAGCATGTACTAAACACTTCATGTAAACATGTGAAATGTTCACACATCTGAACTTCATGAGGCATGTCTATGAATAAAAAGAGAACATTAAAAAAATATAGAAAAAAAAGACAAACTTGAATATCACTTCATCAACTATCTCAGTCTGGTTTATTAATAAGCCTAAATAACTAATATATTTAACTTTACTAAATTGAAAATTTGATGAAAACTTTATAAAAAAATGACACTTACTGCATATGAATAAAAGCTAACAATGATCATCAAATCATTTTGAAAAGTATGTAAGCCAACAATGTTTCTTCGTGACATTACTTTTCATTGCTTTACATCTCCATCATCAAGCCTACCGACACTCGGTTGATCTGGTAGAGGTCCATGATGTACAATTAAAATTGTTCAGAAATATTCATTCAGAAATCATGATACTGTATAGCATTTCAGTTCAATGATTTCTATCATATTGTTATCAAACCAAACAGAATAGTATGAAGGCCAACAATGTTTCATCAATAGTATCATACATTACCTGTCATTGTGACACCGACATCTCCAACGTCAAGCCTTGGTTGATCTGGTAGAGGTACACGGTCTACAATGAAAATAATTCAGAAATATTTATTTAGACATCATGATACTGTATAGCATTTCAGTTCAATGATTGCTGTCATATTGTTATCAAACCAAACAGAATAGTATGAAGGCCAACAATGTTTCATCAATAGTATCATACATTACCTGTCATTGTGACACCAACATCTCCAACGTCAAGCCTTGGTTGATCTGGTAGAGGTCCACGGTCTACAATGAAAATAATTCAGAAATATTCATTTAGAAATCATGATACTGTACAAGCTTCTAACTCTTAAACAATATAGTTCAAAGGGCAAGACTAAGAGAAGCAGATAACATGATACTTACAATTCTCATGTTCCTAATTTTGATTTTGCTTAAATTCATTAGAAACATGTAGACACTTCTAAAATGTGAGAAGACACTTCCAAAATGTTGGGAGGCACTACAACCTTTATTTTGTGTGATAAAAAATAAATAAAAGAAAAATTGTCAAATATAATTACACACTAAACCTCTCTCAAAATCATTTATCTCTCTACCGTCATCAGACTTGTTCATCATATGCCTAATTTTTTTCCTCGAGTAACATTACATGTGAACTTAAAGGGCCGCCTAAACATCGCTGTGCAATTGTATACTCTGCATTGTATAGTACTTTCAATCAACGTTTCATCAAGAGTATCATACATTACCTGTCATTGTGACACCGACATCTCCAACTTCAAGCCTTGGTTGATCTGGTAGAGGTACACGGTCTACAATGAAAATAATTCAGAAATATTCATTTAGAAATCATGATACTGTATAGCATTTCAGTTCAATGATTGCTGTCATATTGTTATCAAACCAAACAGAATAGTATGTAGGCCAACAATGTTTCATCAATAGTATCATACATTACCTGTCATTGTGACACCAACATCTCCAACGTCAAGCCTTGGTTGATTTGGTAGAGGTACACGGTCTACAATGAAAATAATTCAGAAATATTAATTTAGAAATCATGATACTGTATAGCATTTCAGTTCAATGATTGCTGTCATATTGTTATCAAACCAAACAGAATAGTATGAAGGCCAACAATGTTTCATCAATAGTATCATACATTACCTGTCATTGTGACACCAACATCTCCAACGTCAAGCCTTGGTTGATCTGGTAGAGGTACACGGTCTACAATGAAAATAATTCAGAAATATTTATTTAGACATCATGATACTGTATAGCGTTTCAGTTCAATGATTTCTATCATATTGTTATCAAACCAAACAGAATAGTATGAAGGCCAACAATGTTTCATCAAGTATCATACATTACCTGTCATTGTGACACCGACATCTCCAAAGTCAAGCCTTGGTTGATCTGGTAGAGGTACACGGTCTACAATGAAAATAATTCAGAAATATTAATTTAGAAATCATGATACTGTATAGCATTTCAGTTCAATGATTGCTGTCATATTGTTATCAAACCAAACAGAATAGTATGTAGGCCAACAATGTTTCATCAATAGTATCATACATTACCTGTCAATGTGACACCAACATCTCCAACGTCAAAAATAATTACACACTAAAAACTAATGAATATTACGTTTCTTGAAATCATTTATCTCTTGTATATTATGAGAATTATTATTAAAGAGTATGAGTACAAGAAGATAGACCTGGAAGCTCGACTGCTGTCTCAGCATTCTTCCAGTATTTGCGGTAAAGGTAAAGGTAAAGGTATATACCTAATTTTTTTTCCTTGAGTTTCTTTAAATGTGAACTTTAACCTGTTCAAGACTATTCTCGAGATATCTCGGTCTGGAGTTTATGCGAAATGCGTGTTATACCAGAATTAAACCCATCTCAAACGGGGTCAAGGACTGTCAAAACTTTGTTGTGCACTTTCATATTCTGCATTGTCACAAGTCTACTTGTCAACATAAAATCTTACCTTTAATTATTAGTTGAGCAAGTGGTATGCTGTCATCATCACTTTCCTCAGACTCATCATCCACTGCCAGGACAACTCCCTCCCATCTCCTGCCTTTCCAAGGCATGAAGACTTTTGTCCCTTTTATTGGAATACAGGGACATTGAATATCTCCATACACTACCACGTTTTTGGAGCCATCTTTTTTCCACTGAACCAGCAATTCTGTTGTTGGCTCCATGCTGTAGCCTAGCTGTGCAAATCCTGACAAAGTGAGGGAAACAAAAGGGTTACATTAATTTGACTGAAAGTAGATCTAATCCAACTTACAAGCTACTTTACAATTGACCGTCCCCAGTTCCGGTAGCGGGAAAGTAGAAACTTAAGTTGAATGTTAGAGTTCTAGACATGCAAGTATCATTTGAGATTGCCCTTGATTAAAGTTGAACAAAGCCACTAAAAGACAAAGTTATCAAAGTTCAAACCATTCTCCTTTCGTATCTGTACTATCATTTTTGCAAATTTAATTTGAACAATAATCTATTACTATAGGGTCTAGACCTCTAGAGTCTAGAATCTGCTTGCACTGTTGCAATTAATATAATAATACCTGAATACGGTATACTAGATCTAGATCTACTAACAATCTGACATTTATTTAACTAATTTTGTAGATCTACGCTAAGCATGCTTTCAAATTGTAATCGGTACCACTGTCTTTACAAATTGTTGTCTTGTCTCGTCTTTCCATGAGAGCGAAAAAACAATGAAATGATTATCACGGCACAGATATAGATTGACGACTACTCCTACATACTGTAGGCCTACATGTAGACTCTATCTTGCTCTAACTGAACAACATCACATCCCACACCCAACTCTCTACCGGAACTGATGTTTCCCTCGGGACAGTAACTGCGTGGTCATCACCCTTGACTTGAGGCTTGAAGCTTGTTGCTAGACCTGGATCTACTTCATATTTGGAGGCCTTCAACTTCAAGGGAGCGCTTCCATTGCCACCCACTCCAGCATCAATGCCACCCAACATCCACCCCAGCACAGCATAGAGAGTCATAGACCGAATTTTTCTGTCTCTTTCGTTCGTTAGCCTCTGATTTGGGTAAGGTCGGCTCTCTCTTTAGAGACAGAATAGCCCTATACGCTGTAGTGGCCGCGCGTTTGTACTAAGAAACGTTACACAAAACTTGGCCAAACTTAATCCCTAATTTTGATATTTTACCGGATGCATATCCGATGTATTTATACTCCTAAATTATCAATATTCTTAACTACTTCGGTTCCACTTACCAACTTGACTACTTGAATCCGTTTAATGGTCCCTTTTCAGGAAATTATGGGTCAAGATCGACATCCATGAAGAAAATCTTGCAGCCGAGTCTCATTCCTTCTAGTCTACGCCGAAGGCAAAATGATTATAACGGGAAAACTGTGCACGAGGTACGAGTTCGTAATGACATGCACTGTTTTTCCGTAATAATCAGAGGCTAACGAACGAAAGAGACAGAAAAAGAGAGCCGACCTTACCCAAATCAGAGGCTAACGAACGAAAGAGACAGAAAAATTCGGTCTAAGAGAGTCAATGCTAATGCGTAATGACTGCTTAGAATTTGTCCGTGATACCATACAAATCAATACACGGGGCAACGTATTAATTATCATCATTATACATCGCATTTTTACCCGATAAAATCAAAATATTCTTACAGTCCTAATCATAATGTAATCAGTGTGACCAAATATATCAAATCTTCCAGATAATTTGACATTTACAACACGTTATTTAAAAGAAGAAGCAGTTATTTTGCTTACCACAGGCCTAGCAGACGTCAGCTTCGCGATAACCGGCGATTAACGCCCTTCTGCCTCGATCAAAATTTACGCTCGCGCCCAATATGCAAAGGGCGTAGAGGGCTTACGCCCTTCTGCTTAGCGCGATATCTGACAGTTTGTGCTAACGCCCTTTTACTCTTGTCGATTACGTAATCATTTACTTCGTTTTATGATTTCTCGATCACATCATTTGAAAGAGCTTTGAAAACTCTATTAAATGACTTGAAATATCAAAAATCGATTTTTGACCTGAAATTCGAGCTAACGCCCTTCTGCCAGCCGTGCGACGAATAGAGAGATCAATTGCGATTAGCACCATCTTTCCGTAGCAGATGGTCCCTCCTAGGAGATCGACAACGATATAGTATATCACATACACTGTCGCTCATATTGGTGGAATATTTTTGTTTTACCCCAATTTATGGAATTATTTAAAAAATCTTTAAAAATAATAGATCTAGATAATAGTATACATTCTCAGATTTTATTTAATATTAATTTGACGATGTGTGTTTTGCGTGACTGCTAAAGCATGTTTATGCTACTATGCTTATCAAATAGGGGACCTACGCCATTAAGTCATAAATGACAGTAATGAGGATTAATGCCCCACAAAAGGGCACTAATATAGCACATCGACACGGTTTTGATCCTGGGGCCTCACAGTTACGAGGCCATTGCTTTGACACTGAACCATGAATGTACGCAGCGGGGGCTAGGGTAGGGGGCAGTTTCCATAAATAAAATAAAAAACAGAAAATGCAAAAAAAAATCAATAATTTATTGCATTCTACCCCGGTCCCCAACATAAACAAATCCTCTGGATGGCCATGCAGAAAGGGAAAGAGGGCACATTTTTAAAGGGAAAAAGGGACATGTAATTACAAGAGATGGCAATGAAGCACTTCTCGCACCTAATAATGGATGGAAAACAGACTTCCGGCAACGGATACGGGGCACTTATTACAAAGGAAAAAGGGCGATTACCAGAAGGAAAATAAAAAGGGCACTTATCACAAATGAAAGAGGGCATGTATTCCAGAGTTAAAGAGGGCACCTCTCAAATTTGAATAAGGGCACTTATAAGACATGCAAAGGGGCACTTACAAAAATGAAAAGAGGTCATACACATGAAAAGAGGCAATTGTCAAAATATAGGGGACACCTCTAAGATTTGAAAAAGAGGCAATTGTAAGATGTGAAGAGGCACTAATCAAAGATGGTAAAGGGCACTTCTTGTACCTGACAAGGGGCACTCACTAGAGATGAGTAGGGGCACTTATTACAAAGGGAAATGTGCACTTGTCGGAGAAAAAGGGGCAGCTATGATATTTTGATAGAGTCGTCTTTCAGAGGTGTTAGAAGGAGCATTTATGAGAAGGGGAATTGGCTCTTGTTAAAAAAAGAAAAGAGGCATTTATCAGAAGGAAAAGGGGCACTTAGTAGAAAAAAAGGGGGGAGGTGTCAAAATAAAAAAGAGGCACTTATCAGAGGTTAGAAGCGGCACTCATCAAAGATAAAAAGGGGCACTTGTCAGAAGGGAAAGGGTTACTTATTACAAAAAAGGGCACTTGTTAATGTAAGATGGGCACCTCTTATAATTGAATAGGAACGCTTATCATAGGTGAAGATGGCATTTATCAGAAGTGGTAAGAGGCACTAATAAGAATGTAGAACGGACAATTATTATAAAAACAATTTCAAAGGGGCACTTATCTGAAGTAAAAGGGGGTATTTTGTGTGAATTCCTACGCTCAGCATTGGATCAAGTCACCCTCGGTTATGCAGTAATTTTCTAGATCGTCCTCTGGATGTTGTGTCCTCGAATATATAAAAACATACTAATGTGTACATACAAGTCCTCAATTTACACTAGAAACGGGTCTAGGTGTGTGAGGATGTTTGTGTATCCAGCTAATCAAATCAATATTTACTCTAATTATATAATTATTTTTAAAAGAATTCAGTTTATCGAAAAAGTCGGCCTCCGGTGAATTCGGTGATTGTAATACACGTGCTGGCAATCGTAAACCGCGTGCCGTATGTGTATTCAATTTTGCGTAGCAATGCACGGACAGAGACCGGAAGGGGAACGTGCCCCCTCGACCCCTCCCTTCCCGGCACAAATACACACACCCAGACGAACACGCACACACACACCCACAACGCCAAACTCCCCCGCGTACCCGCCACACACACACACACAAGCACATTGTTAGTGCCCACCCAAGTTCATACTATAAATGAATTTGGAGGAAAAAATGTCAAAAAATAAATATGTACTAAAGTCTAATGCATACAGTAAATTGGGGCTAATGCGTTGTGTAACAATAATCCTTTCACAATTCATCACCCAAATAATGGGCTAAGACAACAACACAATGAAGCAAAGAAAAAAACAAAATCCATTATCCCGCATTTTACTCTTTAGAAAATTTATAATTAGGACATTTATACACTAACTTATAACATGAAAAAAGGAGTGGAGGAAATCGGTAGGGTAGCTCCAAGGTCAATGTATCTTTGAGAAACTTCAAGCTGGTTGTGTAATTTATTAGTTTAACGAACGAAATTAGATTATTGGAAAATAACATCGATGAAGGACAGCTGCATCAATATTGAATTTACCATGCACGTTTATAAAGCAAGTTTAATACTATGAAACTGAAATGTTATGCTCCATTGACATTTGTTAATCCTTATATGTTCCGATTTTGTGTGTTATACATGTAAAGAGTTGGGGGAAATATAATATATTCTGTGCCTATAATGAATACAAACATATCATATCAGTTGAAAAAAACAAGTGTTATTTCAGCAGCAACAAAACCAATTTTGTCAATAAGACTGATATCCGCTGATCAAACCAAGATGTTTGTTTAATACTTCCTTGATTAATCATAAAAACACTTTGAACAAAGAAATGCTTGATGAACTCAGAATTGGATGAAATATCAAACTCTTAAAGGAAAGGTTGAGTTCTGTTAAAGATGAAAAATAATTGATGAGTTTTCTTATTCTTTTTATGTCAGTTTGGAAGAATTTAATATAAAATAGATTGCAATTGAAATGTCTTTTTATTCGAAATTTCATTTCATTTTCATTTCATTTATTCAACCAGAATAAAAACAATTAACAATGAAAATACAATATACAACATACAATATAATGGTTAGGACCCCTAAGAAGCAGACATCTGCTTGTAATCGGGGCCCTGCAAACAAACAATAACAAGATAATGCACATAAATGAACAATAAACAGTAAAGGACTTAAATAATACAAGTACGCACAAGTACACAAACACACACGTCCATAAAGAAGGTTACAGAGAAAGAATAGAAAGAAGCGAAAAATAGGGCAGAAAGAGATAAAAGTCGACAAAAGATGGGAAAGAGAAGTACCTACTCAACCATGGATTGAAAAATACTTTTTGTATACATTGATTTAAATCTGGTAATTGTAGAACTGGATCTTAGGTCATGATTCAAGGAATTCCATTCCCGTACCCCAACGAATGATATAGAATTATACAGTGAAGTTGAACGACAGAGTGGGTAATGTAAATTTAGACGTTGACGAGTGGGGTAATTGTGAATAGAAGAATTTGTTTGGAACATATTATTAAAAACAGATGGTAACAGGTTTTTATGAAATTTAAACATAAATATACATGTATTAAGTTTGATCAAATCATATACAGGAATAATTTTCAGTTTAATAAATAATTGTAAACTTGGAGACATAAAATGACTATTTGTTATTAACCGAGCTGCACGTTTCTGTAACTAATAAATCTTGAACAGTTTTGTTTTGTAAGTATCACCTCAAATGATATTGCAATAATTTAAGTGGGGAAGAAGTGTTGCATTGTAAATATTCTTTAATATGTTCCTTGGGAGAAAATTCTTTAGTCTAGTTAAGACACCAATACTTCTATAAATTTTAGAACAAACATAATCAATATGACATTTCTAATCTAGAGTTTCTTCAATATTAGTACCTAAAAAATAACACTTAGTTCTCGTTCAATAGTAACATTCGCTATTCTAAGAGGATTGGTGACATTTGGAATTTTCTTTTTCTTTGTGTGAAAAATTACATATTTAGTTTTTTCATTATTCAAAAATAATTTATTACATTTAAACCAATCATTCAATTTTATTAACTCTTCATTTAAAATAGAAACTAAGCGTGCTACATTAGAATGAGAATAATATACAACCGTATCATCAGCAAATAATGAAAATATAAGTAATTTGGATGAACTGATTATATCATTAATATATATGATAAATAAAAGTGGTCCGAGAACCGATCCTTGCGGAACTCCAGTATTTACATCCATATAATCAGATTCGACACCATCCACCACCACATATTGTTTTCTATTATGCAAAATAATCAGAAAACCACTGATGAGGTATACCGCGTATACCGTAAATGTGACTAGCAATACAATCATGTAGATGAAAAGTTCGGACCAATTTATAGTCCCGTCTACCGATTTTTGTTTCCAGTGCATGTGATTCCAAGCAAGACTACAGTACTGTCGTTTAGTTTGATTATTTCTAAAGTTCAAATGTCATATCGCTTCTACAGCCTTACCAATCGGTTCTAGACAGTTTTTTTTTAATTGCATGACCATTAGGCCTAGAATTCAAATTTATCTCAGTTGTTGAATGTTTTCATCGATTATAAAATGTATATTGTAAAGCGCAAGAGTGAGAGAGTCAATGACCAAAAATGGGTTATACAAGAGCATTATTATTTTGATAATCACGATAATGGCAGACTATTTTTAATACATGCACTCATCGTCTGACAATTCATTACGAATTAATGGTCACGGTTTGACAGATGGCTAAAGGGGTACTTGTGATAATGTAGAAGTGGGAGTGGTGGTAGGGGCTGTAGTAGTGGTGGTTACGTTAATGAAGTCATGATGGTGCAAGTACTAGTAAAGTTGTTATAAACATTTTGTATGATTAGTTTAGAAATATTACAGACTACCGTCAATATATATTACTATCTAGTAGATTGCGGAGTCGTCTTACGAATAAGACGAACAATCGCATTCCTGTAATTAATACTACATATACCAAATACAAGTGGGTTCAACCAAAAAGTTGCATAAAGAAACAAGTACATTAATATCATGCCCAATGGAGAGAAGGGCCAATTTGTGGCGATTATAATAATTGTTATAAGAAGGTAAGGTGTCCACACCAGATAACTGGCGGCAACAACGGCAGAAATAGTTATCGCGCTTTTACATCTTTCGGAGAAAGTATTTTGTTCCGTGGGACGCGCGTCGGTCCAGTCACGTGACAGGAGGGCCATGGCTGATTTGCGGGCAATCACGTCCCGCTTCCTCTGCGCGTAAAGCGTTGGTCACATCCCACCGTGCGTGTTTTAGTCCGTACGGTTTTTGGGGAGGCCACGGCAACCACGTTTTTCTGAAAACGTAGGGAGGGAGTGGCAAAGGCAGGGAGGGAGTACCGGCAACGCGCGTCACACGCACTGTGTAAGTACGTGGCCCGCACGCCACGCCTGGCCGTGAACGGTTGCGTGCATCGTACGTTGCGCACGTGGTAAGTGCGTTGTACGTGCTTACAACGTACGGTCTCCGTGCGGTTGCCACGTTATCGTACGGAGGCCGTACTTACAAGTGCTGCTCACGTACGGTGTCCTTACTCACTCGCATGTTGTAAGTGCGTGCACGTGCGATGAACTCGGTGTATATATAGGACGACATTCCGATGTTCTCCAGAAGTCCCAGCTGTTGCTGCCTCAAGATGCCGCCCATTCCACCGAAGAGACTATATACTGCATAAATCAGTGCGAACAACGTGCGTTGTAGGTGCTTACTCGGTACGGTCCACGTGAGTTCTGCGTGCTCATTGGATAGCTGAAGTGGGGAAGTGGCGAGTAAGCACGGACCACGCACTTATCACGTGCGCCTTTAAAAGACGCATGGAGTCAGTGCGTTGTGTGCTCGTTGGCAGTACCGGGCACGCACGTCACACGCACTGGGGTGAATCGGTAGCCCGAACGCAGCCCGAACGCAGCGAAAGTTCCTCGTGCACTAAAAGTGCTACGGTGTGTCTGCGTGCTCCCAAATCCGTACGGAGGCGGTACTCATCACGTACGGATACCCAAAGTTTGCCCACGTTTTTGCACGTAGACAGCACGCACTTGCAAGTACGGCGGATTGTGACCACCGCATAAGCGATACGTAACACTTGTAGATTAAGAAAAGTTACTGCAATCACAAAAGAGAGAGGTGTTATTTGGTAGATTGCCATAACTCGCTGCCAAAACAGTTGAGAACCCCTAAAATCACAGTGACCAATACATGCACTATGAATAGATCGTCCTAAGGAGAGTGAAGCTGACATAATGAAAGCTAATAGGAGCAAAAATCGGACTTTCCTCTGAGATAAAATATTGTAATACTTCAGAGGGCGCGTGACTGCGATGTATCTGTCGATAATTATCACAAAAAGTATAGATTGAGAAAAAGCACGAACATTGAAGAAGCACCCGCAGCTAGATTACATATCCTCATCGAGTTTCTGATTATCGATGGTTTAAAATAAAAGAAGATCTGTATTCCGTAACAGATGACTCCTCCAAAGACGTCAAATACTGCCAATAGACGAAAGCACAAACGAAGATTCCCAGTGAATAGCGAAGTATTGAATGTAAGAACAATTAGGTGAAAAAAAATTCAGTGTCACTGCCAGGAAAAGTCCTAAACACTCTAAGAAGATAACGAAGATGAAAATATCAGCGCATCGATGGGCCTGGGTGTCATTCGCATCAGAAGAATTATTCATTTTGATTCTGCTTCCCTCTGTGATGGCTGATAAAGTTTCCAGACAATTAAATATATCGGGATACTATATCAAAGAGAGTTTGAATACTGTAATACACTCCTGTTTCTGGTCAGATCTATTGATTGCTACCACGTCTATATTAATATGGTTCCAAGAAGTATGCCTTACGCTTAATACACAGGCATTAACAGACTGTTCATGAGTCAGTTTACGGGCTATATACAGAGCCAAGGAAGATCTTCTTTCAATTCAGTCTCAATGATTTCAGTTTTTTCAGTAATCCGATCTTATAGTATATCTAACGTAGGCCCTACGTTATTTTAAGTCGAGGACTACATAAACGTTGATTACGTTGATGATCAATGGTATAACGGAATAACATATGGCGAGCTCTAGAAGACACTCAGTCATGATCACTTTGGAGTTTCGAGTTACAACTCAGTACTTACTAGCATCCTTGTTGTATTAGTAATGCGTAAAGATTGGTGGTACTCAACACCTGTTTTTATAATCGATTTTATATCCTTGCAAAGATGGGGAACTCCATAATGTCACGAAACAAAACCAACAAAACCAAAAAACCAATACAAACGATGAACTGCAAAGAGA
This sequence comes from Strongylocentrotus droebachiensis, assembly GCA_035222895.1. Lineage (NCBI taxonomy): Eukaryota > Metazoa > Echinodermata > Echinoidea > Camarodonta > Strongylocentrotidae > Strongylocentrotus > Strongylocentrotus droebachiensis. Next base: position 135,871 of record JAVYIG010005014.1, read on the forward strand.
GATGGCCGGTATGTCATTTAGGTCGGCGATTAAGGTCTTTATAAAGATTGTTACAGGCGTTTACACTAGAGGGATACCATAATGATCTTCTTACAAAATTAGTCTCAATGATATTACGACACTTGTCTATAAGTACCTCAATTACAGGTTTGCTTTTAGTCTCGTTTATGTTTGGATATCCTGACCATGTACATTATATCAGGGGCGGCGGGGCGTCATTCAAAGTGTGGGGGGGAGCACCAACATAAAAGGACACTTTCTAGGAATAAGAGGCACCTACAAAGGAAAATCTCAACGCCAAAATATGTCATTTTAAGACATTAGTATATATCCTTACATTGTGAACATATTACCAGGGATGATTTTAATGTTTGCTTCTCTCTTAACATGGTCCAAGATACTGCTTAAAGGTATAGACCAGTTTTGGAAACGCCCCCTTTCAATAAATGAAATGGAAGCACTAATTACCAATCATGTAAATGAATATGTTTTGAATAATACGTGATGATACAAATTTTGCCAGGAAACCGCCTACTAATTGATATGTTTGATATTTAAAATCATTATATATATCCGGACTGGGTAGATATCGCGTATAGTCCCATATACATATTTTTGTGTACAGTGTTTGTAACTTTACCAAGACTGAGCCAAATTTCTTATCATTTTGATGATTCCAGGGGCGGTATTCTAAACATTGTTTTAAGTTTTGTGTTATATTTTGTTGTATCTTCCAGAGATAACACAGCGCTAATATTGTTGTAAGTTGGTATTCTAAACATCATTTTATCTTTTGAGCCAAAAAAAAGGTCCTTAGTTTACACTAGAAACGGGTCTAGGTGTGTGAGGATGTTTGTGTATCCAGCTAATCAAATCAATATTTACTCAAATTATATAATTATTTTTAAAAGAATTCAGTTTGACGAAAAAGTCGGCCTCCGGTGAATTCGGTGATTCATCTTAATATAATAATCTGAACATTGTAATACACGTGCTGGCAATCGTAAACCGCGTGCCGTATGTATTCAATTTTGCGTAGCAATGCACGGACAGAGACCGGAAGGGGAACGTGCCCCCTCGACCCCTCCCTTCCCGGCACAAATACACCCACCCAGACACACACGCACACACACACCCACAACGCCAAACTCCCCCGCGTACCCGCTTCACACACACGCACACACACACATGCACATTTTAGGTGCCCATCCAAATTCCTTCTATAAATGATTTTGGAGGGAAAATGTCCAAAAAAAAATATGTACGATAGTCTAATGCATACAGTAAATTGGGGCTAATGCGTTGTGTAACAACAATCTTTTCCCAATTCGTCACCCAAATAATGGGCTAAGTCAACAACACAATAAAGCAAAGAAAAAAACAAAATCCATATACCGCATTTAACTCCTTAGAAAATTTATAATTAGGACATGTATACACTAACTTATTAGCTGAAAAAAGTAGTGGAGGAAATCGGGAGGGTAGCTCCAAGGTTAATGTATCTTTGACAAACTTCAAGTTGGTTGTGTACTTGATTAGTTTAACGAACGAAAGTAGATTATTGGACAGTAACATCGATGAATGACAGCTGCACCAATATATTGCATTTACCATGCACGTTTATAAAGCAAACTTAATACTATGAAACTGAAATGTTATGCTCCATTGACATTTTTTAATTCTTAAAGGTTCCTATTTTGTGTGTTATACATGTAAAGAGTTGGGGGAAATATAATATATTCTATGCAAACAAACATTTCATATCGGTTGAAAAAAACAAGTGTTATTTCAGCAGCAACAAAACCATTTTTCCAATAAGACTAATATCCGCTGATCAAACCAAGATATTTGTTTAATAATTCCTTTGATTAATCAAAAAACACTTTGTACTAAGAAATGCTTAATGAAATATAATATATTCTTTGCAAACAAAAATTTCATATGGGTTTAAAAAAAAAGTATTATTTCAGCAGCAACGAAATTTTTTTTCTTCAATAAGACTGATATCTGCTGATCAAACCGAGATATTTGTTTTAATAATTCCTTTGATTAATCAAAAAACACTTTGTACAAAGAAATGCTTAATAAACTCCGAATTGGATGAAATATCAAACTCTTAAAGGAAAGGTTGAGTTCTGTTAAAGATGAAAAATAATTGATGAGTTTTCTTGTTCTTTTTATGTCAGTTTGGAAGAATTTCATATAAAATGGATTGCAATTGAAATGTCCTTTTATTCGAAATGTGACTAGCAATTCATGTAGATGAAAGTGAGGACCAATTTATAGTCCCGTATAACGATTTTTGTTTGCAGTGCATGTGATTCCAAGCAAGACTACAGTAAATGTCGTTTAGTTTGATCATTTTTAAAGTTCAAATGTCACATCGCTTCTACAGCCTTACCAATTGGTTCCAGACAGTTTCTTTAATTGCATGACCATTCGGCCTAGAAATCAAATTTATCTCAGCTGTTGACGGGTTTTCATTGATTATAAAATGTAGATAGTAAAGCGGAAGAGTGAGAGGGTCAACGATCTAAAAATGGGTCATACCAGAACATTATTATTTTGATAATCATGATAATGGCTTTCCAGGCGCTGTTTTGCTGCTGCCACACACACACTTCTGCTCCCTAAATGTCATCTGTTTTGGGCTACTTTCTCTTTGTTTTTCACTTCAAAATTTGGATCATGTTGAGTTTATGTTTCAGAGCATCTCCTGATCAAGATTGGAGTGATTTTATCGTAATCTTCTTGGTGGATTTTTGATGTGTTTTTCTTGTACCTGGTTGTGACTTTCCTACATAGAACTTGTGCATCCATTATACACATTAGCCTTTTCACTTTGTTGGCTATTGGAATGCAAATGAGTGCTTTGTGCATCACCAACAGGATATGGTCAACAATAGATATGGATCGGTTCAGTGCCTACAGCCATTGAAATACAGCAGGTCCCAGCTGCTTGCACTAAGAAGTAAAGCTATCAAACAAATACCTTTTGATGCTTATTGTGCTTTGAAGGACAATGGCTTGCTCCATGTAAGGGGCAGGCGTGGAGGTGCCCACATGCATAAATCAAAGCATGTACATGTACAAAATGTGAAAAGTAAATTGTCATCTGATAATCAAGTTACAACAACATGCAGGAATGAACTTGATGTTAGGCACTGGAACGTCCACTCTGCACGCAACAAAACTTGCTATGTGGCTGACTATGCTATCGAACATAATGTAGATGTTTTATTCTTGACTGAAACCTGGCTACGTGAGGATGATAATGTTATAATAGGTGAACTTAAACCTCCGGGTTACTCATTCTTAAATGTCCCCCGATCATCCGATGAGGATCATCATGGGGGGATAGGGATTCTTTCTAAGAGTGAACTCAATCTGCAACTTGTTCCTGGTATTCTTCCAGATACAGTTACCTTTGAACACGCTTTGGTATCCAACACTACAAGAGACATTCACTTCGTCGTTATCTACAGACCCCCTCCTTCAGCTAAAAATGGCTTACGTACTTCCTCATTCTTATTAGAGTTTGACAACTTTATTGATGCTGCAAGTCTGCTGCCAGGTATGCTTGTGCTGATGGGTGATATGAATGTTCATTTTGATATTCCAGGGAAATCAGACGTGGCTCATGTTCTATCTTCACTCTCTGCAAATGGTCTCGTACAGAACATCTCGGAGCCAACGCACAGGTTGGGACATACACTTGACCCTATCATCACTCGTGTTGATGGTGATAGTTTGATGAACTACAAAGTTCACGTCAATCATATCTCTGATCACCACGTGGTATGTGCTTCTCTAAGAGTGTCTCATCCTGAGTTGATATCAACAAAAATATCATACAGGAACTTCAAAGACATGGATCACTCTAAATTTGCCTCTGAGCTCGCGGCTAAACTTGATGCTCCTAAAGCTAATAATGGGACTGCTGATGAATGTCCTATCAATAAGATCGTATCGGAATTCGACTCTGCCGTCCAGGAGACTCTTGACTCTACTGCTCCCATGAAGACAGTCACCATCAAGGCTCGTCGCAGGCCCAGGTGGTATAACTCGACAATAGGGGATTCACGCCGTGAACGCCGCCGATGTGAAAGGCGGTGGGGAAAACACAAGACCGATGTGAATTTGAGCGCTTTCCAAGCTGCAAAACTTCATGTCAAAAAGTGCATCACCATTGCCAAGTGTGAATACTTTACCTGTGCTCTTGAGGAGTGTACTCCAAAGACTGCCTTCCAAGTACTGAATAGGTTACTGAACACCAATGAAAAGGTTCTTCCTGTTCATGACTTGCCAGCTGCATTAGCAGACAGATTCGCCAACTTCTTCACTGATAAAGTCTTGAAGATTCGGAATGAACTTGATGCCAATGATCCCGATCCAATGTTCACATCTTGCTGTAATCGGGGGATAGGTCTTCAGTTCCGAGAGTTAGCTGAAGTATCTGAGAGTGAAGTGGAGAATATCATCAAACGTTCATCCTCAAAGAGCTGCTCCCTTGACCCTCTACCAACATGGCTGTTGAAGAAACATCTGAGAGTTGTACTTCCTGAACTTGTTCACCTTACAAACCAGGTTCTGTCTAGTGGTGTCTTTCCTACAGATCTCAAAGAGGCGCTAGTGTTACCAGTCATCAAGAAAGCCTCACTAGATAGAAATGATCTGCGGAGCTATCGCCCTGTATCAAATATACCATTTCGGTCTAAGATTATTGAGCGAATAATGCTTAGACAACTTACTGAGCACATCCAGGATAATGGACTTGCTGAGCCCATGCAATCGGCATACAAGGAACACCATAGCACTGAAACAGCACTACCTAAGATTCAGACGGATTTACTTCAAGCCATTGACAGTCAGAAAGGAGTAATGATGGTGCTGCTTGACTTGTCCGCTGCGTTTGACACAGTGGACCATAAGATTCTGCTGAATCATCTTGAAGACCATTTTGGTATTACAGGTCTCGCTCTCAAGCTTATCCATTCATACCTTGAAGACCGGAACAGCCATGTTCTAATCTCTGGTCAGCTTTCGAAAGCTTGTAGATTGCCACATGGAATTCCACAAGGTTCTGTCATCGGACCCTTGTTTTTCACCCTTTACATTCGTCCCATTGGTGATATTCTTCGGGCTCATGGAGTATTCTTTCACATGTATGCAGATGACATTCAGATCTACGTAATGTTTGACCCAACTGATCCAGTTGCAATTGATGCTTCGCTTGGCAGACTCAGTAGCTGTATCATTGAAATTCAGCGTTGGATGAATGCGAACAAGCTCAAACTCAACGATGGCAAGACTGAATTCTTTGTCTCTGCTTCACCGCATCATCGGTCATCCCATCTAATGAACGATGTCAAACTGATGATTGGTGAGAAATCATTCCAACCATGTAAGTCCATCCGCAATCTGGGAGTAACACTTGAACCATCTGTGAACTTAAGTCTTCATGTCAACCTTCTCAGCAGAAGCATCAAGTACCACCTACGTAACCTGTGGAGGGTGAGGCGGTTTATTGATAAGTCAACATGCCACGCTGCGGCAAGGGCTCTTGTCCTTTCCAGATTAGACTACTGCAACAGTCTCTTCAGTGTTCTCAGCCAGAGGGACCTTGATCGCCTTCAGAGACTCCAAAACTCAGCGGCAAGGCTTGTCTTCTCTGCTCCTCTTCGGACTCACATAACACCTCTTCGACTTGAACTCCATTGGCTGCCTGTACGACAGAGAATAGCTTTTAAGATCCTACTACTGGTCTACAAGTCTCTCAACCACCGATGTCCCCCGTACATAGCTGACTGCTTGGTTCGTCGTCCTCGAGTCCGAAATACCCGCTCATCATCATCCATCTGGCTCACTCAGTGTCTCTCTAAGAAACGTGCTGGTGAATTGTCTTTTCCATCGGTTGCTGCAAAACTGTGGAACCAACTACCTACTGCTGTGCAGACGGCCTCATCTGTTGACCAGTTCAAGAAACTACTCAAGTCACATCTATTCTGCTAGAAATTACTTATTACCAGCCTACATATACTTTACTGATCTCTGAGAAGTGTCTAACTGTTGTTTTAAGTGGCCCAAACATTGTGGAGCGTGTGTGCAGCGCTTTGTAACTGCAAGGAAAAGGCGCTATATCAAATATCTTTTGGATTGGATTGGATTGGATTGGATTTTTAATGCATGCACTCATCGTCTGACAATTCATTACGAATTAATGGTCACGGTTTGACAGATGGCTAAAGGGGTACTTGTGATTATGTAGAAGTGGGAGTGGTGCAAGTACTAGTGAAGTTGTTATAAACATTTGGTATGATTAGTTTATAAATATTACAGACTACCATCAATATATATTACTATCTAGTAGATTGCGGAGTCGTCTTACGAATAAGACTAACAATCGCATTCCTGTAATTAATACTACATAGACCAAACACAAGTGGGTTCAACCAAAAAGTTGCATAAAGAAACCAGTACATTAATATCATGCCCAATGGAGAGAAGGGCCAATTTGTGGCGATTATAATAATTGTTATAAGAAGGTAAGGTGTCCACACCAGATAATTGGCGGCAACAACGGCAGAAATAGTTATCGCACTTTTACATCTTTCGCGCGTCGGTCGAGTCACGTGACAACAGGGCCATGGCTGATGTGCGAGCCATCTTGTCCCGCTTTTTATGCGCGTAGGCAATACGTAGCACTTGTAGATTAAGAAAGGTTGCTGCAATCACAAAAGAGAGAGGTGTTATTTGGTAGATCGCCATAACTCGCTGCCCAAACAGTTGAGAACCCTTAAAATCACAGTGACCAATACATGCACTATGAATAGATCGTCCTAAGGAGAGTGAAGCTGACATAATGAAAGCTAATAGGAGCAAAAATCGGACTTTCCTCTGAGATAAAATATTGTAATACTTCAGAGGGCGCGTTACTGCGATGTATCTGTCGATAGTTATCACAAAAAGTATAAATTGAGAAAAAGCCACGAACATTGTGGTAGCACCCACAGCTACATTAGATATCCACGTCGAGCTTCTGATGGTCGATGGTTTAAAATAAAAGAAGATCCGTATTCCGTAACAGATGAGTCCTCCAAAGACGTCAAAAACTGCCAATAGACGAAGGCACAAGCGAAGATTCCCAGTGAACAGTGAAGTATTGTATGTAAGAACAATTAGGTGACAACAATTCAGTGTCACTGCCAGGAAAAGTCCTACACACTCTAAGAAGATAACGAAGATGAACATGTCAGAGTTTCGAAAGGCTTGGGGTTCATTCACGTCAGTAGAATTATTCATTTTGATTCTGCTTCCCTCTGTGATGGCTGATAATGTTTCCAGACAGTTAAATATATCGGGATACTATATCAAGGAGAGTTTGATAATTATAACAATCCTGTTTCTGATCAGGTACGTTGATTTCAACCATACACGTCAATATGGTTCCCGGATTAATGCATATCGCTTTATACACAGTCACCAAACAAACTGTATGAGTCAGTTTACGGGTAAGGCATAGCCTGGGACGGGTTCCTCTTTCTACTTTTCAGTTATCCGATCTGCTAGTATATCCAAGAAACTTCTTGGTATATCTATAATACGTTATTTTAAGTCGAGGACTACATGAACGTTGATGATCAGAATAACATATGGTGAGCTCTAGAAAGCACTCAGTCATGATCACTATGCAGTCTCGAGTTACAACTAGATCTCTATTGTTTGAGCAATGCTTTGAAAAGGTCGGTGGCAATCAACACTCGTCTTTATAAACGTTGTTTCGTCCTTGCAAAGACGGGGAAAATCCATAATGTCATGAAACAAAACAATATTATAAAAAATGATCAAGTTAAAAGAGGAATGACTTCTATGTCATTGGTTCCGCGATTAATGTCTTTCTAAAGGTTGTTACAAGCTTTTACACAGGAGGAAATACCATAATGATCTTCTTTCAATAACAGTCTCAATGATAAATTACAAGTTTATACGAACGTCTCCTTGTTTTTACGCAATAACAGGCTTCAACTTTCAGGTTTCAAGTTTCATTTCCATTTTTGACAAGCAAAATACAAATTATGTACAATAAATTAATTACAAACAACCTTTTACAAAGTATACAAAAGTAATTATACAAGTGTACACAGTTATGTTTCGTTTGCATAAAAAAATACATTATTTATATAATACTTAATAAAGCTACAAGGAAATATAAGATAATGTTATACATACAATCTAAATCAACATGAATTTAAAAATATTGAGTAGATAATATGTCAAGTGTAAATGGAGTGTGGCTGCAGCAAGGTCGATAATAAATCAAAAGTCTGAACAAAGGCTTCTACAGGAATTCATAGCTTTAATTGGAGTAATCATGTCGTTCCAATTCATTCCATTTCGTTTCATTCCGTGAAATTCCGTGAAAACTGTGGATAAAATTACAGATAAAGAATAATAAATATAAGTACATCATAGCATCATCAATATAGCAATAAACACAGTCTCTTTGAGAAACTCATAAAATAATGTACATATTGTGTCATGATCTTTATAACTCATTAAAATAACCCCAGTCACTATTCTTGTCCATCTGCATTAAATGGCTTTACATAAATACAAACTCACACTACAAATGTCACAACTAGATTTCACTATAGCTTGAATCGATGAACTAAACAATTATAAACTCCAAATCTCTACTTAGTGCTTCAGCACTCTCATAATAATCTTCAAAGTATTTAACAATATCTTCACTAGTTATCACTTTTCTTAATATAAAGTCAAATGTACATATATCATAAACAGCATGGGCTTGCATGTCTTACATTACATTGCATACTAACATGAACATCTCTCAGTAAGAAGTTCAAAACATACACACTAATTTACACTTTATGTTTCGACCATTCATAGAAATACATTCAATATATAACAAAACTAACCTCTTTGCCTGACATAATGACAAACTTAGAACTGAAATCTCCTTGATGCTCTGGCAAAAAGGGGATTCTTGGACCTCAACACAACCATGTTCTTGTAGCCTTCTGAGTGTTTGATATCAAGTGGTTATCAATAGATGGCGCTATACAAGGCACCTTGCCTGATGAAGTGCTATTACAAATATATGTGTATTCATGTCATGCATCAGTAGTACAAGAAACAAATGACTTTGGTGATAACTTAATTAAGTGCAACTGTCACAACATGGAGGGATCCACCAACAAGCAGAGCTAGTAGAGTGTGGACCCCTCAACAAATAATGTTATAACAAATAAGCACAAAATTAAAAGAAATTTTTCACAACAGGTGTTGTGTCTACGGAGACTTCTGAAGAGAACTTGTTTCAACGTATCAGACGGAGTGTGGAAGCACAAGGGTAGAATTATGAACTAGACCTACATGGACAAGATTATATAACAGAAAAGGGATGAGTGGATGTGGGGAGCATGACCGAAGGACAGTGTATATAACCAAATAGGAATTACGTAGGAATTAAAGAGAGGCTGAGCGCACAATTTTAATTAGCACAAATTGCGAATAATCTTGCTTTTACTATCGTTTATGTTTGGATATCCTGACAATGTACAATATGTGTACACACTTACGGTTCTAGATGAGGATGATGATGATGATAATGATGATTACAATGATAATAATAATAATAATGATAATAATCCCCTACCTGTTGCATGCCGAATATGGCGTGATCCACGCATTCGTACGCTCAGCCTTTGATCACGTTACCCTTGGTTATGCAGTAAATGTTCAGATCTTCCTCTGGATAATGTGTCCTCGGACATGCAAAAACAAACTGATGCAGAGGCAGCGGAGCCGGGGGCAAGGGGGCGCACAGTGCCCCCACACTTTTCCAAGTACCCCTTTTTACATAGGAAAGGGGCCCCTTTTACTTCAGATAAGTGACCCTTTTATTTTGTAATAGATGTCCATTCCACATTCTTATAAGTTTCTCTTACCACCTTTGATAAGTGTCCCCTTCACCGATGATAATTGCCCCTATTAAACAAGTGCCCTTTTCTGTTGTAATAAGTGCCATTTCCCCCTTCAGATAAGTGCTCATTTTCACCTTTGACGACACGTGCCCCCTTATATTTCTTATAAGTGCTACTTTTCCTTCTGATGAATGCCCTTTTACATCATTGATGAGTGCCTCCCTTCTCACCTCTAATAATTGCCCCCTTCACCGATGATAATTGCCCCTATTAAACAAGTGCCCTTTTCTGTTGTAATAAGTGCCATTTCCCCCTTCAGATAAGTGCCCATTTTCACCTTTGACGACACGTGCCCCCTTATATTTCTTATAAGTGCTACTTTTCCTTCTGATGAATGCCCCTTTACATCATTGATGAGTGCCTCCCTTCTCACCTCTCATAATTGCCCTCTTTTATTTTGACGCTTACCTCATAGTATTTCTAGTAAGTGCCCTTCTTCCTTCTCACACATTACCTTTCTAAAACGTCAGATTAATGCCTCTTTTAAAATATCATATAGGTGCCTCTTTTTTCTCGGCAACTGCCCCATTTCCTTT